>JAQQZX010000033.1:5033195-5070093 GCA_030068355.1 Notoglanidium maculatum | reverse complement strand
GAGAGAGAGAGAGAGAGAGAGAGAGAGAGAGAGAGAGAGAGAGAGAGAGAGAGAGAGAACAGGGCCTCTTTTTATATTTATTATTTAACAAAAGAGAGAGACAGGCAGCGAGAGAGAGAGAGGCAGTGAGAGAGAGAGACAGACAGTGAAAGAGAGAGACAGGCAGCGAGAGAGAGAGACGGGCAGCGAGAGAGAGAGACAGGCAGAGAGAGAAAGAGACGGGCAGTGAGAGAGAGAGACAGGCAGAGAGAGAGACAGGCAGCGAGAGAAAAAGAGTGTGTGATAATGTTCTATTAAACCAATAGAACAGCACTGATTATGGCCACAAAGAAAGAGAGAAAGAACAGTTGTTTGGAAACACTGAGAGAAAGAGAATGAATAAGAAACGATACAGAGTAGATGGAGATGTAATAATGAAGAAAGAAAGACTGATATTATTCTATTTAATCACAAAAAGCAGTAAAGAGAGGAGAGATGTAATAGCAGCGCAGCTGCAGCAGCTCCCTGCGTCCTGGCAGACTGGACAGAAGCGAGAGTGATAACAGCAGGGAGGGAGTGAAGGGGCGCCAGTCAGACCTCAGAGTGTACGCAAGTGAGAAAGTGAGACATGAAAGAGAGATAAGAAGGACAACAAAGAGAGGAGAGCTACTGTTCACTTCCTGCGAAGATGAAGGACAAGCAGAGAGGAAAAGAGAGAGAGTTCGTAATGTGACAAGGCAGATACACAACTTCAGAAAAATGAAAAGTATTTAACACACACACACAGATAAGAACAAACAAAGTACACACACACACACACACACACACACACACACACACACACACACACACACACACACACACACACACACACACAGAGAGAGAGATCCATAATTCATTCCAATGCTCAGAGAGAATCTTACTCAGCTCAGTTCTGCTTTCAGATCTTTGCATGAGAGAATATCCACGTCAGGCAGTGACTGGCACACACAGCAGAGCTCAGGCCTTCACGCTGTGTCCTCACTCTGATGCTAACATGTGTCTGTGCTTTTATCACCTCACATTCGCAAACAAGAACTAGTGACAATTCCCACCGACCTGAGAAATCACTACTGACAAATCCAGTACAGGAGTAGTAAAGACAGCAGACACTAGACTCAGAGTCCCAGAATGCAACGCAGACATATGGTGCAGGTGCACAGACTTGGCTCGGCTAGTTAGCATTCTATGACCCAAACATGATGGCGTTAACAATGGTATTAGCATGAACATTGAATCTTTGGAACTTTTACTGTTTGAGCAGGTTTCCTCTGGAAAAGGATCATGTGAAAGACCAATCAGGAAGTGAACATGGGTGTCTGCGTTATCGTTTCCAAAAGCCTCCGTTTTCCCTCACCCACAGTAAAACGCATCTCTGGAGTGTTCAGAACCGAATCAGCAGAGTTTCTAAAACTCTCCATTTTAGGGGCTCGAAAACTCTGGATTTGCATGGACGCATACATAGCGAAAGTGATGCTTTTAAAACTAAGATGTATTAGTGTGGACATAACCCTAAGTCTTTAGGTGGAGAAGAAGAAAGGGCTAAATCCCGCTGTACCGCTGTCAGCAGCTAACCATTAACCTAAATGAAAACAGACCAAGGAAGTTTAAACTAAAACTCAGATTTTTATTCCGAGATAAAATCTTGGATGCAGAACATTGATCAAAGCGAATTTCTTCTTTAACCATTTAGATTTTCAGATGAATTCAGTGAATTGTTGTGCCTTTGGAAGTGTCAGACTATGTTTCTTATACGCGCTACAACAAGACCGAGGCAACCCCAAACACTGGAGCACATGATCCGGACGCCAGTGAGGGAAAAGTTCATCACTTCGTACGCAGCGAAAAAGGTCGGACGAGTGCGTTTTACAGGAGGAGTGTTTTATGGGGGCAGGGGAAGTAAGGAGGAGGCCGTCCACGTCCAAACAGGTACGAGAGGCAGGAGAGAATCCGAGGAAGGAGTGCAGAGAGGCCATCTGTTAGTTAGGAAGGATATTTCGGGGTGGGGGTGGAGAGGGGGGTGAGTACATGGCACTGCACTCATCTGCAGTCTGTAGGTTTTACCATGAACGAATAAACTCATTCTTCTCAAATGATTGCCTCCCCAAGGGGACTAGAAGGCTCTCATTTGTAAAATGTGTCTCCATCTAACACCATGGTGAGAGGAATTGTGTGTGTGTGTGTGTGTGTGTGTGTGTGTGTGTGTGTGTGCGCTGCCTGGGGCAGTTTTCACCTCCAGACAGCAGCTATGGTTTCACTGTCTGTGTGTTTGAGCTCTGGCTTTGGCACTACTCTCCTGAGTCAACTGACTGATAATCCAGCACTCTGTGTGTGTGTGTGTGTGTGTGTGTGTGTGTGTGTGTGTGTGTGTGTGTGTGTG
The DNA here is from genome assembly GCA_030068355.1 of Notoglanidium maculatum. Classification (NCBI taxonomy): domain Eukaryota; kingdom Metazoa; phylum Chordata; class Actinopteri; order Siluriformes; family Auchenoglanididae; genus Notoglanidium; species Notoglanidium maculatum. The sequence goes on along the minus strand of JAQQZX010000033.1, from coordinate 5,067,695 downwards.
CTGTTTTGCGTACTCTCTTGGAGGGGAATTCCTCACAAGATGAGAAGAATGTATACATTCTAATGTAGCAAGGACCCATAAATACAAGAGAACCAAACACGTGATTGAGAGTAAGAAAGAAACATAAACATCACGATTGCAAGATACGGACAAAAACGGCATAATGTTTTTCAGCATATTAAAGCAAACCGGTGATTTGTTACAGTTAAACACTGGCCTGCAATTATCTGACCAAGAAACATATCTGAAACCTCTCACATAACACTGTAACTAAAATCACAACTGCACATTTACAAAGTGCAAGTTCCCTCGGTATCAGTACTGCAACAACAATGTGACAAAGATTAACGCACTGTGTGTTGTGTTGTGTTGTGCAGCGCTAGTGTGGATCCAGAGAAAAGAGGAAAAGGCATGGAAGTAGTAGAAAGAAGAGAGCAGGACATGAGCCATCGAATGTGTGTAAGCTGATCCGGGGCAGCAGTGTGTCCAGCTGTCTCTCTTCTCTCCTACCACTCCATACAGTCCCCTAGCACAAGTGTTCATCCGCCATTCTCAGAGAGAGAGAGAGAGCGAGAGAGCGAGAGAGGGAGAGAGAGCGAGAGAGAGAGAGTAGAAGCAAAAGAAAACAGAGCAGAAGCAGAGTGCAAAAGTCGGAGATCAGCTCAGATGGAACATAAAAACATAAAAACACAGAGACATACATCATGTCATAGCAATGCCGCCATCTTGCTTAGTGACAGGAGCTCTCTGTCTGCGACTCTGACCAACTGTTTCCCAGCTGCTCCTCTGTGCTGCGAGTGTCCCGTGTGTGCACGCGCCGCCAGCTTTGCTTTTCTTCTTATTATAACGATAATCACTCGATAAATCATGAAAGTTATCATCAGATTAGCTTAAAAACTGAACTCAATGAAGGGGCATATCAATGGATCAACGAATGAATGAAAAGGAAAACAACTGGAAGGAGATTATGTAAAAGAATTATTCAGACACTGATTCAACTTTGCAGTAAGGCTAAATGATCAAGTAATAGTGATGGCCTGATAAATATCGAGATAAATATCGACTTTTCTTTTGCTGAAGTCGGTGACCTATAAATGTCAACTTTTTCAAAATAAAATATTCTTGAATTAAGCAAGAAAAGGTGAATGTTGTAAAGTAAAGCAGGTCAGTTTCGGACGGAAAAGCTCTCAGACTGCTCATTTGTGGGGATAACGTCAAACCACAGCCGGCCAACTGTTGGGCACACAGGAAACAGATGGGCAGAGGAGGAAGTGGGGTGAGGGGAAAACGAGGCTTACTGATTGGCTACACCTGAGTAAAGGCTGTGCCAACAAGGCTTTAGGAAAAGGGGGTGACTTTGACAGGGATCATACCACCCTCTGGGTTTGAGGGAGGTGGTGGTGGGCGGGTAGGGGGGTGAGAGGCATCCTGGCGCCAGGGCACATTGGTGCTTGATGCCACCTGGCATTTGAATGAAGCGCCAAAAGCTCACACTGGCAGGGATGTAGTACAGAACGACAAGTCCTGGAGACGCCATAAGGCAGCCCTCCTCCATTTCCGCCTTAAAATGGTTAGCTCCCACGCTCCCTACTTCTCTCGCAGCTCCCAACATCGACGGGTCCACCACTTATAGTTACGTCAAGACCTCCCAGAAGTCCTATTTTTAACTGTAGTTCAGTCCAAATTCCTTCCTTTAGCTGCACCCTGGGTCATTTTCTCATGCACGCGTTATAGTGAACAGTAAACACACGCACTCAGAAACACACACACACACACTCCATCTCCCACTCTACACAAACAACAATGGCAGACCTGTTAATAAGAACTCATTTTCAACCCACACACCCCCTCTGATCTCTCCTATCCTGTATCCTCATCTATCTCTGCCACTCCCTTCTCTCTTCACCTCTTCGGACGTTCCCAAACTCGCTCTTTTTCTCCCTCTCTGTGCTGCTCTGCCTCCGGTTTTTTTTTCCACACTGCCTCACTGTGTCTAATCACACCGCATTAATACCTGCATTCCAGGCTCCTGAGGAATTCTTTAACAATGTAGCCTTGTCATCTTACTGACATACATGTACAAGTGTGCGTGCAGCACGGACCGAAACAAAGAAGAACCGAGAACAAGCACAGAGACTCATATCAGTAACACTTCAGTGTGAAATTCTCTACTTAAATCAGCAGCCTCACCTCGCTATTCTAAAGTCACAGCAAAGAAACGTAATTACAGGTTGTCCCGGTGTCATGTGATTTCAGAGTGAATGGTTGTAATGGTACAAACTGGTTACTTTGTTCTTTTGTAAGTGTGTACAAGTAGGGGGTTTTTCCCCCAGAAAGAAAAGAACATAGCCTGCATTTATAGCTGAATTTATTATTCATCTTAAAGCATATTCATCTTAAACTATGACTACAGTCAAACTGTAGGAAAGGTGTGGAGTAAAGGAAGCTTGGAGCCATTGAAGTGGGTTTTTACAAATTTTACAAAAAACCACACACACACACACACAAGTGTTCCTCTCCTCTGCTCAGAGATGAAAATCCAATCTCTGTTCCTTCCCAGGAAACAGGAGAAAACTTGAATGACCTGGAATGAAAACCAGCATCCAACCAATCATGACATAATATTAAGGAAAGAAAACATTTTTTGGGCATATGCGAATGTATTTGTTTGGATTTTCCATTTTAAAATAGCCATAGATATATATGGCTATTTTATATATATATATTATTTATATTTATACTATTAGGAATATATACATATATATATATATTAGGAATTACAAGTATAGTAGTTATTAGAACAGTTAGCGTCCCAGGCGATATCGGCAAAGAGGAAACTGAAGCAAGGAAGGTGGTTTAGGAGAAGAACAAAAAAAGGATGGTGGTGTGATGGGAGTGTGTGTCCGCATCCAAAAAAAGGTATTGCACTCACACCCAAGTGAGCAATGCAGGCACCATCTCAGAGCGACAAGGAAGGAAGGGAACGGGAGAGGAAAAATGTGGTGCCAACAATGAATGCTCCCTTACTGCATTGTGAGCATCTGTTCTTACTGAACATGTGCCTCGTGTCGAACCCTCCCTACTGAGGCGCTTCGCTAGGCACACACCCACCCACACACACACACACACACACACACACACACACACACACATACACGCATACACGCATACACACAGGGCACATGGCCGCTCCAACTGCTAATTGAGGGGGTGTCCCATGGGCAAAGGGGGCACTGTCCAGCGTAGATAAGGAAAGATTTTCAACCCCCGGACCCTATACATTAATACCTTGTCCTTACACAGCAGATTTGATCTTAATCCTCCCGTCATCAACCATCCAATTAATTTTCTAATTAGCCGTTCGTTAAAACCACACAGCTTTGCACACTTCAGTGAATCTCCAAAATACAGGATTTCCTGTTTATTTCATTCTTTCATTTTTGCATATCGCACAAAAGGTCCTGTTTATTTACCATAAACACGGTCTCTGGTTTGAATGAACGGCAAACTGAGAGAAATGAAAGGAAGCTAATTTCATTGCATAAAGGTCATTTCCACTGATAATGGATTAAATGTTCGCCTGGTCAGCGCAAAAGTTTACTTTCATGGCCAAAGAGCAAGTACATCAAGTAATAAAGACTCATTCGATACTCTTCGGTAGCTCTGCAAGAGCACGACTGAGAACGGTTGACAATATGCACCTCATTTGACATATAAAATTCAGAGTGTGTCCCAGGATTCGGTTTCACCTGAGGTTATCCGATAAGATGGACATGCGCTGTAGGGCCTGGAGCCTTATACTGAATCGACACATCTGCGGAGAAATTTCAGCATTTTTAGCTGCCCGTCATCCGGGGAGGGTCCGTGGAATAGAGGAAGCACCTGCTGGCCTAGATTACGCTGGGAGTGAATGCGAGATCATCCGCCGCAGGCTTGAATATGATTATGAAATGAGGTGTCAATCAAACAGAGAACGAGAATTGGCGCTGGCACTCACTAGCACCTACCTCTGGGTTCTTTGGCCACTATTTAACTCCTTAGCTAGCAGCCTGGGATCGTGATTAAGAATACATGCTCAAACAGTACACTCGCTGATCCGTTAATCAGTCACTGAAAAGGTATGCATGGGAAGTGAGGTAAAGGGTGGCTGAAGGACAATTCATGGGTCACACAATGTATATCTCCGGTAACTCAAGACTGCTAGTCATGCCACGGTAAAGTCAAGCTCACACAGGTTTTGTGGGGTCAACGAGACAGGCTGTGTGAGACTCCTATCTCCCAGAGGGAATCACCTGAACACGAGGCTTCAGTAAGACATACAATCTGCTATCTGATCCGCCGCAGCTAAAGCGGGAAACCCCTTCTCTCATAGACGTCTTTATCCCGATTCCTATGGCGCACGTCTTGGTTCGCACAAAAAAGTAAGACTTCAAATGTTTCAGGCATGAGAACACATGTCAGAGGTGACCATCCAAATGGAACCGACCTCACACACTTCAGCCTTTTTCGGCTTTCTTCAGAAGATGTTTTACTGTTTCTCCTTTCAGCCCGTTTCTGACTTGGGTTTGACATTTACATTCTCTCTAAAAATGCTTTATGAGGCTCGCAGTTCATACACCATTAGAGCAATGAAAAAAAAGTCACCATTCTTCCTGCAGAGGTTCATAATAACCTGCTAATCATTAACTAGATTAAAAACCATGAAGCATGTTTCAAGGGAACGGGTCTGTATTGTGCTACGCGGAGATGCAGTATATCCACAATGGAAAAAGATGGATGAAGAAAGAGATTGCAAACAGTGATATGCTTTATACCGCGGCGCTGCTGAATTCTCGATTCTGTACCAGCATGGCTCTGAGTGTAGCGCACGCTGTAATTCAATCCCCAGGCTTATATAAAGCATTTGCTCCAGTATGTTATTTCTATATTACCACCTCATTCACAGTGACTTATATGGTGGACGCCTCACTAATCTAAGCCTAATAATAAATGGATTGAAAATAAACGTTTTTTTAACATTTTAAGATCGTGGATATGGTGAAGTTTTCAGCAGTTAACATGTATGTCAGTGCTTTATAACAGTCAGTGAGTTTACAGGAAAGTGTTCAGGAGATTGCACTCTCGTCGCACTTTCTAGTTTCTCAGTAACCTGACAAGCTAACTTCTTTTCTTATTAACTTAAAGAGAGTGAACAAAGAATTTTCACTGGTGATTCTAACTGTTCAAACATAAGTGATAACAGGAAATAACTTATTTTATGGGCTTTTCACAACGATAGAAAGTATGATGCGTGATTACAGAATGCAATTGTTGGCATGTCACTGTGCTATAAGAAAAATAGATAGCCTTCCCTTGTATGTTTTATTCTGTACTTAATGCCTGACCTGACTTGCTTAACCTGGTTTGTCTTCAATAACACGCTATATAAAAGTAGATACTATACATGCTGTGTACTGTATATGTGTATATGTATGTTTATACTGGTGTGTTGGTGGAAAAGCCTCCACAAAGCTGTGTTTTTGTGGACTTTGGCATATACAGTGACTGTTGAGCCAAAACAAATCCACAAACTGGCAAAGATTTGGCCAATTGCATATGTAGCTCTGTTGGCTGAGTGGCGGAAAATTTTGCCGCAACAATTGGGCCCGAGCCCGTGTGCACAGATGGCGATGCTCTCCTCGGGTGGGCAGGATAGCAGGATTTCGCTCTTCTCGGAAGTCGCTAGCTAAGGACTACTAGATTAGGGAGAAGTTAGCATTTCCCGCATGCTATTGTACATGTCAGAGATGGAGCTATAGTCTGGCTACATTGTAATCACACAAAACGTTTTAGGGCATTTTAACCAAAAACGAAATACTTTAGACATATGGACTTTAGCTCCATTGTACATCATTGATTCTAGTTCGTCGATCCCAATTTCTCAGCATGCTAGCTGCTTGTTTCTAAACAAAACCAAGCATTTTAAATAGAGTCAATTCTTGTAGAAAAGACTGAGCTGTCCAACATAGCTAGGTGGTTATTAATGCTAGCTAGCAGGATACTAATTTTAATTTGTGGCCTTTAAGCACAAATGCAGCTACTGATAACAAGATAAAGAATTTACAAGACTAAAGAATTCATCACCATGTGAGTCCAACGCAGTTATCAGTGCCGTATCTACAGCTGAGTGTCGGCAATAACAAAACGTTTAATATTGCAGTAGATGAATCACATGTCTGATTATCAGAACCCACGTCCTAAAGTGATATCTAATACACTCTGACTGCATTATATTGGAATGAGAATTGCCTCCAACCACATCTAGTATCTCAGGAGAGACCCCACCCGCGCGGCACTCTTGAGAAGGGGCGGTGGATGCTTTGGCTCAAGGGTGTATTCAGCTAACCAAACAGCTATCAGCTCTAGGCTATAAAACCTTTTATTCCCCATGCGCGAACATGCTGATCTCCAGGGAATGTTTGCCCGCTGAGATGAACAGGACAATGGACACAGTCTAGTGGAGGAAGGGAATGTTTGAGGAGTCTTTACTCCAGGCCTGTTTCAACATAGCGTGGCATTTTGACCTGTGTGTGTTAAAGTTACACCAGCTTAAGGCAGGTGTGGGAGGCACCCCAGAGAAGACAGATAGTCCAAAGTCACTAGTGTTTGGCACAAACCTGTTTGTGATAGTTGCCTGTAGGAACTGAAACAAGAAGAAGGAAATTGGAGAGTTATAAATAAAAAGGGAACAGTTTGGTGCCCGCTGGTGATAGATGTGAAAACAAGTAAACAGATCAATCAGGCACGTCTAATGCTGTTCCTTATCGATCCACATCTAATGGAACAAGGGGAGAGGATATCTTTCGCTAATGTATGATGGCTCCTATTAGTTCATAAACAGGGCTACTTAGGAAAGAGTAATAGTTTTCCCCATCGGAAACCCCACGACCATCAGTACCTATCATGCGGCACTCTCCACTGCTAAATGGATCAGCGGGGTTTATCCTTCTCCCCAAAGAGCTTCCAAGACACAATTCCCATCATAATCACCCCACTTTCAAGGCCATCCTCTAGACTACCACCACAACACACCCTATATAGCACACAGACACTGATGTTCTCTTTTTTTCTCCTCCCTTCTGCATTTCCTGCATGGCCATAATAACAGGGCAACCTTTTAAAATAGAGCCTTGGATGAATCAAAGGCCAGAATGCTTCCTCTGTGCCTGTCTATATCCAGCTCCAGCACTTTGTAGTGTGAGCAGAGTGTTTGAACGCTGGAGCTCTTGGCAGAGCCAAAACTCTTCACAACAAACTCGCAGGGGGATGGCGGTTGGGAGGGAGAAGGGTTTCGTTTTTGAAGTGAATAGAACGTCATCGGTGGAAGCTGGATGTTAGCAGTGATCTCACTGGGTTTGTGTGAACGTTCCAGCCTGTAAGAATTACACACACACACACACTTTAGGACTTTTCCCTAAAAAGCTTATAGTAGAATAGTCATCAATGCCAGGTCACGAGCAACCGAGGCAAACCGGGTAAATCACGTTAAAATATCAATGCAAGCTCATGGATCCCAATGGAAGACCAATATTACTGAAGACACCCACAGAGTGGCAGGACTGCTTAGACAGAGATCATCCATAATATTAGCTGAGTGTGAATTTAACAGTACTGTAGCAGACTTTAGAGATATTAAAAGTGAGACTGGTGCGGATGAGATGTCTGTTCTCATGTCTCATATCTCACATCATTCTCTGAGACTTAAGGAAAGGGAAGCAGGTATCTGAGGCCAGAATGCCCCTGGCTGCCAGACGTATGAGAACTGAGACTCTAGCATGTCTCAACATCACGCTCTGCAGATTTCCTTTACTTTAAAGGATTCCAATTAAATTTACAAATCCAGCCAAAAATATATCACTCTTTAAACGATTATACTGCAGTTTATGAGCAGACATACAAAATGGTATGTAATGGTATCATTTGTTTCGGGAATTAAAAATGATTTTACACACAGGTTTTTACTACACAGTAAGGTAAATATCATGGTACTTAAAATGTTATTAAAAATATATATTTTCATTTGAATACTTTTTAATATACAGTATGTTGAAGTACCTGTTCATTCATTTTAGTAGCTACTTTATCCAGAGTCTTAACTACTTGATGTTAAGAGTAAATATATGTTGGATAAGTGCTGCCTATGCTTACACTTAGGACATGATTTGTCAATTTGTGACATAATTTATCACAATGAAGTGATAACATCATTAAATACATATGCTCAAGAAATGTAAAGAAATGAATGAACTGATGAAAAAATGCTATTTATTATGCAAGAGTGGAGGGCTTTTAAATGCCATAAAAATTTGACGTGTTCAAAATGAATGGTACACAGAGTCACACCAAAGTGCCATATTGCACTGTTGGATTAACACCAGTGCACCAGCATGATGTAGTTCTGTGGCAAGCCACTGTTTGGGCACCTGTGTGTGTGTGTGTGTGTGTGTGTGTGTGTGAGAGAGAGAGAGAGAGAGCGAGAGAGTCACATTGAGGGGAAGTAGAGAGTCAGGGGGCGAGACGCAGCCTGTCCACAGTTGAATGCCTCTCATACCAGGCTGATTCCCCTCCTGAACCACAGCTAATAAGAAAGTCAGAGAGGCCCAGTGTTACACACTAAATCACAGTCTAAAAACCAACCTTCCCCCTCACCAAGCCCAGCAACTAGCCAAGCTGACAGCATTGCCATCCCAACTCACTGTTATCATAAGGTGCGAATCCATGTTGAAGTGAATACGTGTGTATGTGTGTGTGGATACGGATGTGTGCCTCTGCCTGAGCCGGTGGCCTCTGAGACTGGAAAGGTCCTTATGATTGGGCTTGGCTTTTATCTTTTTGGCCCAGATGAAAGCACAGGTTTTTCATTTGAAGGCTCCCTAATGCCATAATAATTACTGATGGCTGTGGGGGGTAGTGTCGTAGTGTGTGTGTGTGTGTGGGTGGGTGTGCTTGATGGAAAGGTGGAAAAGAGGAAAAGAGGAGGGGGTTTGGTCTTGAGAATTTAAAGCAAGGAAATGAGTGCGGGAAATAAGCCTGGAAAAGACAAAGAGGGGAAGCGAGGTGTTTTCCGAGTGCCGCCTTACATACTGCTGACACGTTGTCTCAACGATTTTTTCCGCCAGCATCCGAACTGTGATCTGTGATCATGAATACACCTCATAACACCAGCAACTCAGTGTACGAAGACAGCTAGAAATCAATCCCTACCATCCTTTGAACCACCAAACTCAACTTTGACACATGAAGGATGCAGGAGATTTGAGATGGTGTGACAGTTGTGCATTGTGGGAATCACTTGTGGGAATGTAAAGATTGGGAGGCCAGCCTTTTTATGTCTAAACACTTGGTGAACTTGTCGCCTTCTAGCAGCTGCTCCGAGGTAAAACTCTGATCTTTTTGGCACCCCACGCCTCATAAAACAGGATAGAAATACAAACGATGTGGACCACCAACAACCAACCAATCAGGACATGAGGACGTGTCTATCTCAATGTCAATTAAGCTGTATGTCATTTCAGAAAGCTATCTTACAGTCAGAGATTTTTCTTTAATTATAGAGTAGTGGAGAGAATGACTGAGGGAACAAAAAACAGAAACAGATGCAGAGTACTTAACCACCAGCAAGGGCATGTGGGAAGAAGTGTAGGAGGAGAGGATAAAGTCAAAGTCAAACAGCGGAAGGGAAACGGAATAGTACACAAAATGCATGAGGCCAAAGATACGTGGAAGCAAACAGAAGAAGTGATGATAGAGTGAAGGGAGTGGATAGGTAAGCTCACAAAGCCAACGGGAGAGGAGCCGATGCAACACAGAGAGGGAGGACGAGATAAAGAGAGACCTTGAAATGGATACAAATGCTTTTAACAAACCAGAGGCACTCAGTTTAAATCATTACACTTTACCAGAGTTTACGACCAACGTGCTTTTCCGTGCAAGTCTAAATCTGGCACCAACCTGCACACCCTGTAGCGTAAGAGTTAATTCAACACTGGAGCATGCTGCCGGGTCTATTTTTGTGCATCATTATAATGTATCACTAGAAAATATAAAACGCCATAAAAACAGCCATCTACTTAAATCATACCTAATGAGAACGTCTTCATAAATCAGCATTGTGCATGTAGGTCAGTGGGCGCCAACTGGTCTGATGGAGATCTGCTCCAACCCTGACTCAACACACCTGCTCCAAAGAATCAGTGTGTCTCAGGATGATGAGTTATATAGTGTGTTCTGGGGGAGTTGAGAGCTTGTATAAGCAGATAAGTGAAGCACTAATTCAACACTGTATGAGAACATTGTGCACTCGAGGTGTTAATTTAGTGGAACATGAACATGAGCTTCCTTTACTCAAAAGACCTGCATCGTTACGGATCAAGCCTTTAACAAGGTCACACACACACACACACACACACACACACACACACACACACACACACACACGACAAGTGGAAACTTAGTGCGCTTAATGCAACAGTTTCCCAAATACAGCCACCACATGAATCAGCTTGTGCTACTTTATTTGTTGACTTGTTTTAATGGAAACTTTTCATCCTGTGTTGTTTGAAATGCTTTGTGGTTGCTGTTGTTGTTGATGTTGCTGTTGTCTGCGCTTTAACTGCGGCAGGTGAAGAGCAGGTTGTTGCGCAGGGTTGCCAGATTTCACTCAATGTTTCTCCTGCCCTAACGCATCTTTAAATCCTTTTCTAAATCACTACAAGCATGCTTCATTTATTTCCACAATTAAGAAGTCGTTTATTTCCATTTTGGGGTTATAAATAGAGTAATATATAGGCTCTATAGCGTAGGGAGGTCACTCAATCTGGCAACCCGGAGGCGAAACGCGTCATAAAATCTTTTCTAAATTCCTTTCTTTTTAAAATACCTCACTAAATAATAATTTTTAAAAAGTATATATTGTCCAAAAAGTAAAGATACATAGAGAATTAAACAAATAACTAATCAAGAAGATAAAGAAGGGGGGAAATAATGAAGTTGTGGTCTAAACTCGGCTTACCGTGCAGTGTAAAGAAGAATGAAAGGCAGGCGAGCCACGCGCGTGCTGATATCATCCTCTCCATGGTCACTTCTCAACTCTTTCTTCTCCTGTACACTCGGCTATGTGAGGTCCGCTAGCCTGTCCGATCTCACTCTGTGTGTGTGTCTCTCTCTCTCCCTCACACACACTGGCACACACGCATACACACTCACGCGCGCGCACACGCACACTCACTCACGCACCCGCTGCTTGCGCGCTCAGAGAAACTTGAGATGCGCGCGGCAGGCGGTGCCTTTGGTTGATGTATTCGCACAAAAGGTGACCCTCCACCTCCTCTCAGTGGGCATGTCCCCAGCAGGAGAAAACCATACAGACCTTCAGGATTAAAAACAGAGATAAATATTACTCACATTTTATACACAGACAATGTAAACACACAGTGAAATGTATAACCCTTTATTTATTTTTAAGCAAAGAATACATCTTCCTTATAAAAAGCTCTAATATGGACCCTACAGAAGTACTATTTCATTATATAGTATGCATTTGTATGTAGACACACTTCACTACAATAGACCTCAAAGACATTCTGTATAAAACTATGATATGATCTTGTATTGAACTAATATTTGTACACGTCCAGATCCTTGCTTAGAGAAGCTAACTAATGATAAGTGAAGGCTTAACCATTAATGATTAGTTTACAACTATAAATAAGACATGCTTTGTTTTATAGTGGTGTGTCACTTTTGACAGAATTTGACATGAAAAGTAAAGGTACAATAGTCAATACTTTTCATTTCTTTCTTTTACGAATGATGAGGGAAATGATTTTTTTAAGAATAAGACATTTCTCAAGTGTATATTGTAGCTGGAGAAAAAAATAACCCAGTTTTGAAATCTGCCTTCCAGTCCAGTACGTTTGTTTGGATTTGGATTGGGCTCCTGTCAGTCATTTCATAGACACGCCCCCAATGCCCCTTTGCATCCTCTGGAATCATTATAAGGAAAATTTGGCATGTTTATAAAGTATGTTTTGAGTTGTAACTTTCAAGCAGTTGAAGGTCTGCGTGCACATGAAAGTAATGTTATGACAGTCCTTGCTAATGATGACTCTAGTTGAACCAGCATAAGTTTTGGGGAGTACCTTTGTGTACATGGGTGGAAATGGGGGCGGGCTCAATGAGTAAAAAAAAAAAAATTATTCAAATCTTATTCACCTCCACCCAATTAACCGGTAGAGACCTATTTTTCATACATGTTACCTAAGGCACCTTTAAGACATATACTTCTTTGTTCAATTCTATATAAATGAGTTCATAATGTTTTCATTGTTGTCAACAATTTATGTTGTCAGTTTACTAGTTGCACCAGAGAGTATGAAAGAAAATCTGTGAAGTCTCGCATTTCTGAACTAAATTGCATGTCTTTAACCCTGTAAGCGACTCTCTGGTCTGATAAGCTAAATAATTCAGCTAAATAATTTTCCTAAATTCATGTATGTATTTTTCACAACAGAGGATCTGTTACAGAACAGCCTCTTTCTTCCGGAGAAGGGAAATTATAAATGATATGCTGCTTTCTGTGACTTAAACAAAGACTTAAACCTTTCTGACAGGTGCTTTTCCTAACTGCATGCTTTGAGGTTTCCTCTGAAGAAAGGATACCTGCTGAGGAGTCTCTCAAGCTGTCCTAATCTGACAGACTAATGTTGACTTTGCCAATAACATATCCCTCACAGATAACAGTAGTATCTTGGCGAAGATCCAACACTGGAATTCATGTTTAGCTGAACAAAAACTGCTTTTCTACAATAAGCAGTACAAAAAGGAAAGAGGAGAGACTACAAGGGGTGGTGTCAGCTCCTGCTCTTATATCTCAAATTGGGGGGGATCACGAGCTGGCATACACTGTTATACATAGTGTAATGTTCAGCTATGTGGTTACTTTAATAACTGAATGCTATTCCTGGGGCATGACAGCACAGCAAAAGTCACTGGGACTCCTCTACCACTACAGAGGCTCGCATGAGTTTCCCCAATTGAACGTTTCTACATTTTATAGTGATAAAACCTGGAATTGAAACAGACTTCATTGGGATTATATGTCATGAACCTACACAAAATAATTGGTAATACTGAAGAAGGGAGAATCAATATGGTTTGCAAATTTATTTACAAATAATGATATAAAACTTGTGATTGCATAAGTCATAAGTATTCATGCCAGTCCTGTAAAACCTCTCAATAGTTTCTGCCTCAACCAATTCCCTACAGAATTCAAACAATTAGTTGAATAGAGTTGACCAGTGTGCATTTAAAATGTTGAAGGATCTCAATATCAATACAACTGTTTCTGGAAGGCCCCAGAGTTTGGTAGAGAACATACCTAAATAAACAGAATCATGAAGACCGAGGAGCTGTAAAACCGAGTCTAGGGCAAACTTCTGCAAAAGTACCATGTCAATCAGGGTTTTGGTACCAAAGTCTGAGCACCATTAAATCTATTTGGAAAAAAATATGGCACAACCACAACTCTGTCTAAATTAAGGCAACCACCAAAAGCTAGTAACCAGGTAAGGAGAGGATTAGTCAGAGATGTAACCAAGTGGCCGATGGTAACTCTTAACATGATGCTACACAACCACGTATCTCTGTGGGAATTGTGTTCTCATTGTGATGAGCAGGGTTCTTCTACCAAAACGGTTTTCTTTCTACCAGCACTTGCCAGCTGGTAAAGATGGTCTACCAGCTTGCCCAGATCAGTCAGTGCTTTGGCAGCTGGTAGCTGGTCAGCCCAAGCTGGACTTTTCAGTAGGGAATATGATAAAAGCCTTGAAATATGAAAGCAGATTTAGTCACCTCGTGTTGCTTTAAAATCTCACACATTCTAAGGGTCAGACTGTTTGTTGGCAATCAACCGAATAATGAAACTTGGATTACTTAGCTCAACAGCTGGATTTGTAATTGGGATTCAGATTTTTAAAGCCAAGGCCATTTTTCAAGTAGTGTTTCCATTTTTTTTGTTGTTTACCTACTGTCCACTATGAGGGAGACATGAAATCTGAGCTGCAGTTATTCAGGCCTATAGTGTTACCCTCAGACTTCTGTGTCTAATATTAAGTCTTGACTCTGCAAGGGGCTGAAGGGACTGCAGATAAATCGGTGAATTAAATGCCAAGGAAAGCTGGAGCTAGCTGTATTGGTGCATGCACTGCAGTCCTGTTTTGTCCCGAGACAAAGACTGAACCTGAGCGAGCGTAACATTTGGCTGCTAATACATGCAGCATAGAATTGCAGAGCATTTTTTCCCTATCAGTCCTGGCCAAGGGAAGGAGTTCATTTTGGTAATCTAAGCTGACTTACTGACCTTCTCAGAGGCTGCACTTTGCTACCACAACAGCAGCAGGAGCTATATCCTGCAAGAAGCCTAAAATGGAAGTGATTTGAAAGACTAAAAAAAACAACAAATTTTTCCCTTATGAACTTGTCGTATTCTGGAGCACAGTCAGAGGATAGCCCGATAAAGTCATGGAAAATTGAAAGATGAAAAAAGGCATGTAAGTGAATGTACAAGCTTTGATTTCTGGGAGAGAGCCTGGTTAACATGGAGCCTCAGGGGGAAAAAATATGTATGGTGAGAGAAGGGAGAGAGAGAGAGACTCTGAATTACAAATTAGATGTTAAGAAAGAGAAAAATAGATGGCCTGTCTGGGACAGACAGGGGGAAAAAGTGCCTTGAATAATAAGACAAGCTTTATAATAGTATCTGAAGTTATATTTGTGTTTGTGACAGTGATTTTTTTTTTTAAAGACACAAACGCACACACCTTTCGTTTTTAATAATTCTACTTGCCTATGCACCTCCATTTTATCCCAAGTGGTACCCTTGCAATTATTTTCTCCTGGATAACAATGGCTTTACTGTAATGGGAAATCACTTAAGCACTCTTTCAGGCAGAGGGATAGAAAATGACTCATTTCAATGTAATCTCTCACAAAGACGCTTCCATCATTTCTTATAATGGCTCATTTTCCCTGCACTTTTCATAGATAAGCCTGGCAAAGGGAAAAAAAAAAAAAATAAGAGGGGGGAAAAAAATTTAAATTGCAGAAATTGCACCCGGATGCAAAGATGCACATGATGGAGATTGTGGAAATAAATATGTTAATGCTGCCAAAAAAGAAGAACGGAAAAAATGTCAGTCACCATGGCACAGACATGACCACACAGGTTCATATTATAGATTTGCTCAGTGATACACACACACACACACACAGCAACATCCAGCCACAACAACCGTAGCATGTAGCGTCTACGCTGTAAGCCATTTACATGCTCGGGCCTACTTTTAGCAGCGTGCCATGTGGGTGAAGATAGTGACCTTTTCCTGCTCTTCTTCATCAAGCACAAACAATCGTCTCTGTCATCTCTCTACCCACTGCCTTTGTTCACTCCCTAGACACACTCACGACACACACTCTGCAGCTGAATCTGTGAGAGTTGATCCAAACTGGGAGGGTTGAGGTCAGGAGAACAAGTTGTGTTCCTTCAGTCACAAGTTTAGTATCAACTCAGTGAATGTCTGGATCTGATGCAGCTTCACTGTGGAATCAGATGTCCTTTACGAGCTAAATTCCATGTCACCGTTTCATTCAATGTAGAAAATATCTTTCTGGCACTGTTCTGTGCTTTGGTTATCACTTCATCGGTCAAAATTTGGACCTGAGGATTAATTTATTAAAATATCTAACTAAGTCATAGAGACATGAAACTTGACCAGTACTCCATCCTGCTACTCAGGCAGGTGAGATGGGCCCGATTGGCCTAATCTTGGCACTACAGTGCAGAGTTTCACATTTTAGTCCATGTCTCATGAACTGTATGTCCCACAAGCAACAATCAAAAACCATTTATCACCATTCACATAGATTTGTGGGCTAATTTTGCATAATATGCAAAACGTACATTTGCTAACTCGCTATTAGTGGTATTGCTGTTGTTGGTATTGTACCACACATATTCTTTAAAGGTCCAATATGTAGGATTTTGAGTTTATCTATTAGCAGAAATGGAGTATATATTCCATAATATACTTATGGAAGTCATAAGTATGTTTTTATTAGTGTATAATTACCTGTAACTACACGGAGCCACCATGTTGAACTGCTACAGAGAGCTACTTCCACATTTCGTGTTTTTACAAGTGAATCCAGAAGGAGGCACCAGAATGATGATGAGGAAAGGAAGACAAGAAGAGGAATCGGTGTTTGCTGGTGCTGGCTAACAAGTTTGAGAAGGTAAATTTAAAAAAAAAAATGGAGGATTATACTGATTATTTTGCACAGAGAACACACAGGAGTGTGAATGTAAGCACTTGGAAGTACCCTACTGGCACCTGACGGCCAGCGTAGGTTCTATTACATGCTTGAAAAGTGGACCTTTAATAACATGATTGCTCACTATATGCCTCCTTTCATATTCTAGACATTGCTGTGCTCCTTCTTCACATCAAATCCTGAGATCAAGCAGGTCATAACTATTTTGCTGTTCATTTTGAACATTTTGGTTTGTTGACATATAAACACATTTATATGTTTAACTTTTCAGACTTCTTTTTATTCTTAGATAAATTGCAGAATAAGATCACATTTTTTGGGGGTTTTTTTGTTCATCTAAAAAACATGGAAGGCACAATCTTTTGCCCGTCAGCTGCATAAAGTCCTGTGAACTATGCAAGGCTTTGGCTGTCATCCAACAGTCTTGATATTTTAGAAATGTATTCTACTCTTTCCCCCCAAAGACCCATCCTGCAAAATTCAAAACAACATGCCTTGAAAACTGTCTCTAGAGATTACTATTTTTAACTTGGTAGTCTCGTCCTCTCTTTCTCACACACACATTTAACATGCCCAAAGTAGCTTTTCGAACTGAGTCCAATGATGTGTGCGAGTGTGTGTGTGTGTGTGTGTGTGTGTGTGTGTGTGTGTGAGTGTTTTTCTGCCTCTCCCCCTAAAGCTATCCATGTGAAAAATTGAAATACATGCACGTAATCCGCTTTAAAGACAAACACAACTTGAATATAAAATGCCCCTATCCAATAACGACATGAAGAAAGACCGCACTATAAATCACTGAATAAAGTACAAGTACAATCTATATGAATTTATACAAACAGTAATAAAAGTAAAGGAGAATAAAACAGAATAGATATTTACTGTCTTCATTTGGCAAACGTGTGTGCATTTGTTTCATTCCGTGTGTTTGTCCACCTGTGTGTGTGTGTAGAGAGAGAGAGAGAGAGAGAGAGAGAGAGGGGCCTGCTCTAGCATAGAGCTCTTCTGATGTGTCTACCCCTCTGGTAAAAGGAATGACCTCCACCCTGCCACACACTAACACATATCTTTTTGAACCTCCAACCATTAGGCTAATCTGCAGCCAATCCCTCATGTCATTCCATCCACCCACCCCCCCCAACCTCTCCACCCCTCCATGCCTCTCTACCATCTTTGTCCCCAACATGCTGCAATCGTTCCTGCTGTTTATTCCCCTCTTCTGATTCTCTCCAACTCCTTGAACTTTCCCTTCTCATGCCTCTCACTCCTCCCCTCCCCACTTCCCTCCATCCTCCTGCGTAGCTGTGCTCCATCACTCTGTGCCTGCCCATCCTTCCTTCTCCTGCACTATTACTCATAATAGGAGTCATTATGGTATTAAGCCGCAATGACGGTGCGGTCAGGGAAGGGTGACTCTGACACGTGCTCGTATACGGTGAGGGAGAGCCATCGGGCATCAATGCCAGTCTCTGTTACTGGACTCAAAGAGGGAGAAGAGAAAGAAAAAGAGAGCTGTGCAGTGAGTACGTCAGTAATAAAATCCAGCACAAAAGCAGACCAGGCTGATGTGATTTACCGTCAAACTGTACATTGCCAAGTTTCCGGCTGATATCAAACCCATGCATCAGGGTAGCAAGGAGGATGAACACCGCAGGCCATCTCTAATCAGTTCAGCAGCCCAGCTGGCAGGCTAGCTCTAAATACTACTGCAAGGTTTCAAATAAGATTAGCATTGTTAATATTAATGATAAATATGGAATAAAACACTTCAGGAGGCTTCTGGAAATTGCCCATCTCTTTGTGTTAGCCCTGCAATCATTCATCTATGTGTTAGCCATGCAACAGATCTCCAGTTTATTATTATTATATTCATTATTTATTATTAGTGTACTGGAATTAATCATGATACATTAACATTAATGAATGCAAATTGTTGTGTAAGATATACAGGATGTGTTACATGAGCTATGATCATGTACGGTTTCAATAAAAGTGCTAATATACTGTATAGTGCTGCAGGGTAAAACATGTATCCATACAAGCTAACATTGCATTGTCACATAGGGCTACAACTGAGTGCAAAATTGTACATACCTGTTTATTTGATAGCAAGAATATTTTTGTACGTAACATGTTAAAGATGTTTCCTAATGATGATGAAGTAAGACAAAGTGGTCAGCTAGTCCATTAGGCATGTAACGATATATTGTTCATCAATAAATCGTGATACAAATTTGTGCTGATTCAAATTGAGGGAAATGAAAAATGAGCCAAATAATCCTAGCTGGAATCAACAAGAAATCTGAGCCACCTTTTTACAGACTGCCGAAAGCTAAAGTAAACAGAAGCAAATGAAGGGCGATGTTTTATGTTTAAGCTTTTTTTGAAATTTAAGGAAAAGCTTATTAACTTTTTTCATTTTTAATAAAAAGGAATATTTTAGATAATGAGCTATTATATTTTACTCCAACCTGTGTCTGCTATTGCCAAGCCGTGTATCCTCGTGTGTTTTCTGGTATTGTGACTCTGGGTTTTTCTCTGTTTGGATATTGTCTTTTTGCCTTCCCTACGTTGCTCTGTTTGCCGATCGCCTGACCTTGTTTCTGCTGGTTGGATTACTCTTTTGCCTGCTGTTTTTGTACCTCTGCCATAGTGTGTTTAATAAACACATTCTCTGTTACTGCCACCTCCTACCTGCGCATGTGTCCAGCCAAACACCCCTCATGTGACAGTTAATAAATAGGAAAATAAATATTGCATATTGTTTTAGTAGTTTTCTTTTCATTTTTCTTTTATTAATCAATTGTATTAATCTTTTTTCAAAAATATCCTGGAAAATTAGAATTGTGAACCAAATATCATGAATCAACTTGAATCGTGAATTGGGTGAATAGTTACATGCCTATAATCCTCAGGTCAAGTCATCATAGCAGTAGAATTACAGTGGCTACCCGAGTGAAAAAGAAATAGACTTAAGTTGTGCTTTTTTTTTGATGTGACAGTTAAATATACTTTCATTTAATTGTGCATCAATGTGTGAAGAAATACTTTCACTTAAGTGTATTTCCTAAGTTGTACTAAAGCATCATTTGAAAAATAAATATATAGAAATGAAAAATATACTTTTAGTATTCTTTACAAACTTCAAGTATACTATTAAAGCACTTAAGTATGCTTCCTTTTCAATTGGATATTTATTAATGTACAGAAAGTATTTATTTCAAAAATGGTAATAAAATCCACTCTCAGTTCTACCCTCATGCTGCCAGTGGCCACTTGTCTGACAGCTGGTACACAACTAAGTGCATGCAGAGGTGGAAACGTTAATGCGCACTTGTTCAAGACAGTTATGGAACGCAGGGCTGGACTTGATCCTGGAATGTCTGCTGTTCTGGATATTGCTGACTGGGACTTTAAAGTTGGACAGAATGTTCCTTTAATCAGCTAATGAAACACTTTTAAAAGGCAAGCAGTGCTGTAGTGCTGTAACTCCCGTCTCCGGTAAATACCTTCAATCACTCCAGAAGCATTAGAGGATTAATCAGCAAGAATCATGATCAATATTCAGCAGATGGTGAAATGTAGGCTGAAATAGAACACTGCGTGTGTGTGTGTGTGTGTGTGTGTGTGTGTGTGTGTGTGTGGCAGACTGAGTCAGTGTGAGGTAATTCACTGTCCCTTTGATCAAGGAAGCGGGTTCAGGAGACAATAATAAGCTTGTGTGCCCTGTAGTCCTGCACTGCAGCTCTGCCCATCACGTGCACACACACACACACACACACTTACACACACACACTCATCGGCCACAGCAATCCCCCTGACTAAGTCTGCACACATTCACTCACATCCTGTGCTGGAGTTGCACGCTGATGTCATCAGTGGCAGTAAAATTGCTTCCAGTGTGGCGTGATCTGTTACTCAGCATTTCCTGTTAGAAAGCACTCCTGATGACCTGCATTATGTTGTAATGGTCAGTATCTCCGATGACTGAGTGCCCTGCCTGTTCCGGCCTCTCTGTACTGTATTGTGAGCCGTAAGAAAGGAAAAAGACGCAAGGAGGGTGGGGAGCATGAACAAGCAATTTGCATGAGAAGGGAAATAATGGATTTATTCTGGGTGGTTTTGATATTTTTGCCCCTCTCTGGCCACTGTTACTCCCTTATCTTAACGCCAGCACACACTCACACCCTTACCATGACTTTTCATCTTTTACTTCTCCTCACTCCCTCCCCTACTCATCTGCATCTCCTCTCCATCTTCCTCACCCCTCCCCCTGAGCTCTTATCCATGGTATCCACTGATTCCTCCGCCATCAGCATTCAAAAGCTCGGGGCTCCAGCTGTGAACAAGGAATTGAAATGGAAATAGGAAGGAGTAAAAGCCAGATTAGACTCTTCTAGAACAGAGAGAATGGGTATTGGTAAAGACAAGCTTCACAGACAAGCACACGGTTCACGACGGAGGATCTTTGGAGTGACTGAGCTACAGAAGAAGGACCAAGAGTGAGAGCTTCTGTGGGTGCAGTGAGGGTGCAAGGGTTAAGTGCTTAAATAAGAAAACCACAATGAAGAGCACAGAAGGCATAAAAGTTCATTCACAGTGCATATAATGAGTCAAGGAAACAGCTTGTAGACCTTCTTTACATGTCCTGACCTTAGCACAAGCTTATTATTTTTATTATTATTTGAAGGTTTTATTTGGGTGAAGAATTAATGAGATAGAACCTCATAATACTAAGGCTACAAAGTGCTGGCTTGATCTCCTTCTTGCATTGTAAATGTCTGGACAAAAGATCAGCACCAGTAGAACGTATGCTGTATTGTAGCCCAATTTGACTGTACTAATTTACAGACTACAAAATACATGGTTGCACCAAGTAGCATAGGTTTAACATGGCATTTAAGAAAAACTCCATTCTGAGACACATTAAATATGTTTTAATTGAAATATCCGTGCTGTTCCTTAGAAAGTCTGTTGCTAATTAAGTGGACGCGCAATTATAATGGAGTTTATAGGAGAATAGTCTTCACCAAGCTCAAATATAAATGCTAATGTTCAGGTTAGCACCTAAAAACAAGGAGCAAGAGCTTTGTTTCTCACTGAACAACAATGTTTAATGTCAAATTAATGATAAATCTGATCTAGAAGAAGTGGAAACAGGAAATGCCCCAGAATGCAATGTACCTATACGATGCAGTTGTGCTTAGTTACACTCGGCTTAGCTAGTTAGATAACATGCGATGACAAGAATGATGGAGAAAGGTGAAATTTCGAATATTTATCTGCTTTGATCAGAGTGTACGGATGGAGAAGGATGTGAAATAGCAGGACAGACTGAATTATTAAAGCACTGCCGCACTTTATGTAGACATGAATGTTGTGCTCAAGGCGAAGCTGCAACTTGAAACTTGCAACCAAAACTTCCCCTCAACTTAAAAATTTAACTCGTCAACCTGGGATAGCCTTTTCAACTGCCAGTTCCTTCCCTGTTAATGGAGTGATGTCAAAACAACATGGCCGCTTCTCTACTTTTAAAATACGTTTATAGCAGTACAGGCTTTAGCTCACTTAATATACAGGCACAATACTTCATTAAATCCATAACTCTGGACTCTAAATTAGCGTTATCACTAATGCTAATCAGCTAGCTTGTTGCTAATGCTACTCGCGATTGTTCGTTGGCTAGCTTGTTGCAAACACTACTTGCTATTGTTGCTGTACTACAATTTCAGTCCAAAACATTGCATAAATGTTTGAAGTTCACTAAAGTAGAATAGTGCCAGTAGCCACTCAGGCCTGTAACTGTAAAAGCTCAGTTAAAGATGCTTTTTATGAGCTTTAAGTGCTCTGACAGACCAAAAGACATGCTTTTGTGGAGGCTTCCATGTTTTTTCGCACGTTGAACATCCTGAGGTGGGAAGTTATGTTATTGAAACATGAAAATTAGCATTAGAATTCACACTGGTGCCAGCAGGTAGTCAACTGGCATTGTGGGTAATGTAGGAAACTACTAACTGAAGTGAAAACAGATCAACATGTCTATAAAAGAAGTTCAAACTTTAAAAAAAAAAGGGGGCAATTCAGAATTTCATTGAAGAAAGCACGTACTAGTCTTCATGCTTCCTGGCTGGTGGCTGTTGTGTTGTGGGAAGGTTGTATAGTGGGTGGAAATTGTCAAAAGTCCAAAATGGGAGGAAATGGTGTAAGAATGGCTAAGCATATCACAGATATTTCAATATAAACATGTTTAATGAGTTCCAGGGTGGGGTTTTCCTTTAAACCATAATCAGGAAACGAAGCAGCTTGTTTCCCTGTCAGTGTTCGCACAACAGATGTTCCTGAAAAACAATCATGGTTCCCAGCAAAAAAAAAAAAAAGGTCATATACAGCATGTTCTGTCCTCCTGTCCAGAAGCTTATGAGTTCAAATCCCATCACTCTCCAAGAAACATTACTGGGCCCTTAAGCCCACAGCTGCTTTGCTCATTCACTTGCAAGTTGCTTTGTGTAAAAAGGGCTGCTTTGTATACATAAAGGTAGTACATCCAGGTGGAAGGCTGAGGGTTTGGTGGAAATTAATAAGCAATCTAATATTTGGGTCTTGTTTTTGTTCACAATCATTTACATAATAAGTAAGTTAAGTAAGTTCAGAAATTCAGTAGATTTAAAGGTCATATGTTAATGCTGTCCACTGTACACCACATTTGAATGTGCCCACACAAACACATGTCCACACACACACACACACACACACACTCTCACACACAATAGTTGACAGTGACACACTGACACAGCACACCAATAATTACCCTGACGTGTTTGAACAATTAAGCACATCAGGCATTGAAACCACAGGAGGGAAAAATAAAAGAGAAACCCATGGGACAAAGAAGTCATAATGTGCTATTATGATTTTGTTGAATTTTGTACATTTGAAATGATAATGAATGCTACAAAGCCACCTGGCTTAGCTTTATCCTTCATTGGTAGCTGGGGTTTTTTTAGGCTTATCAAATTATACTGGAGTGGAGCAATATAAAATAATCAGGAGTGGAAAGTAACAGACTATTGCTGTTGTTGTAGTACTTCAGCACATGGTTCACAGTAACTGCACTTTTCTGAGTATAATTACATCATAGTACTTTTATACATCTCTGCTACATCTGATCACTGTTACAGAGTAAAATAATAATGCATTTAACCGCAGAAATCAAAATAAAGCAGTTTCCTGAAAAAAAGAGGGCTAGGCATCAGATGCTAAATATCTGAGACACTGGAGACAGATGAGCATCCCTGGCCCAATGTATCCAATATCTTCATTTTTAAATGCTTCCAATGATCTGAGAATTACATGAACCTAAACCCGCTGAGATAACAGCATTTCAATACTTAAAATCAAACCTACAGAAACATGCACAATTAGCCATTAGCTAGCTGAGTGAGCTAGACAAACTAACCGCGTCTCATAATGTTTTACAGTTTATGGGTCAGCTTTACTAATGGTTTGCACCAGAGCAAACCTCTTTTAGCCATTAAAAAACTACTGCTTGGATTTACTAACTCTGTGTAGTGAAAGGTTGGCCATGGAAAAGCATGTACACAGTTATGTTTGTGGTTGACCTCATTGCATATGTACTTGTAAGAGTTTCCCTTTCAGACCACAAAATTTGTTAGAGGAGAGTATTTAAATGAATCATGCAACATGATTTACTAAGGTTCGTGCAGGTGTTTGTCAGCATGCACAGAATAGATTTTGGCTTACTCAGATTAATATTTTCTCTTCACAATATAATTTATGTTTGCGAATGTCCCAGTGCATGATCAGCAAAGAGGAGCAACAAAGAGAGCATGTGGTAAAAGAGAGACTCCTTTTAATTTATTTGGAATGCCAGAGAAAGATGTTATCAGAACATATCAATTGCCAAGGGATGTTATTCTGTACCTGTTTGTGACCCAACGCTAATTTGCAACGCTCTTGATAGATAGCATTGGTCATAATAAACAGACTGCATGTGTGTTGATTAAAAGCTTAATGTTCTGCAATATTGCGTTTGCCTCATTTCTTTTGCCCAGGAGTGTGTGTGTGTATATATATATATAGTATATATATATATAAGTAAGTAACACTCAGAATAATGTTTAAGGGGTATCTTTGCTAGATAGTGCACTATGTAGCTAGAAACATGAGATTTACCATAGCTAACGCACCTGGTAAGTTACTGAAACTCCAATAGCTAAAATAGTCAACCATCTATTTTTCTTTATATAGTTTTGATAGTCAAGGCCGTGTTCACTTAGGCAGTTAGTTCACATTGCTGTTTACAAGTTTTTTCCTCAGATTTACAATTTACAAGATTTACAAGTTGCTTTAGTACTTTGGTAATTGTCTCGATGGCAACTTTTACATATATTTTAAGTGAATTATTACTACATTAGCAGTACTTTTACTCAGGTGTGTTGTACTCTTTCCACCACTGCAAAAATATGGAATAATTGAACAACCCAATATTTCTTGGGTTTCATATATAAATATACGTCTAACATTTCAACAACACATTTTGCATTAAATCATATTTATCTCCTACTTTAAAATATATTCAAGCAAAGCAAATAAGCTGGTACATTAGGTCCCCCATAAGAAAAAACAAAACATTGTAAACATTATATCTACATAATTCTACCTATAGTAATTAATGATAATGGTCCAAATATATAGTGGTGTAATGAAAAGGGCATGCTGCACCTGGATGTAATGTTCTGTTGATATGGGGAGAAAAAAAACAATTTATTAGTGACATCATTATTTCATCTATTCATATTACTTTAGCATAGGTATTATTGAATATTTATTCATCGTGATACTCTAGATGGTCATCCCAGTATATAATTACAGCCCTAATTGCTAAGAAATTGTATTCCTGAGTTAAGAAATGATCAAAGCGAGCCAATGTGAAGAAACCGGGAAAGCAAATGCCTTCATGCTGAAATCCAGGCACCCAATGACATCTACATCCTATTAGCTAGAGACAACGTTAGGCATCTACCTCCCCACCTCGTCTCCCGCTCCCTGTCTCCTCTCTCCCCGTCTACATTGTTATTCATGAAATGCCGTGTGTTCTGCCCTGCTGCACCAGAACTCAGCCCGATGTAAGGAACAGCTGCAAAGGAGAAAGCCCAGCCTGTGATGAAATATGAAATAAAGAATCATTCATTTATCATAAGGCAGGGAAGCATGACCTTCTCTATTATCGTAGTAGTGGATGGCCCCAGGCAAGTGCATATGTTGCGCTAAATGCCTGTCTGTTATATTGGTGTTACTGCATACTGGGTAACCTCACAGGTGCCAGGCTTTTTATTCAGGCTTGATTAGGAGGATATGCAAATCACACACAGAATAAGTGATCATAGCTGACTAAACACTGTGAAGACCCGCAGTACAGAACCGCTTCATGATTTACACAGAATGGCATCTTAAATAACATCTTTTACATGCAAGCTCATTATCCTGGAATTGGAAATACAATAATACTGCAAGTTAAATAGTAAATTAATATCAGCATTATTGTCTGTTCATTCAGCTCTAAGATGATTATATGATTATCAGCATTATTATTATTATTACCGTTTTTATTATTTAATTAATTATGATTATTATTATTACCACCACTGAGCAGTGTTTCATTATGCGTAGTAGCAATACTGTTGACCTCTACCTTAGACATGCAACTCTTTTTGCATTTGAATTCATTTTTTGTTTAAATTGCATTCAGCATTTGGAATTTGCAAGCATTATTCTACAAGAATATACCGATAGAATATGTTGAGTAAATACAGCTTTCAATGAATTCTTTGAACTGTTCTTTTTCTGTGGTAGAATGACTGTACAACACTCATTTATAATAGAAAAACCAAGAATTTGGTGTACAAGTTTGAATTATTTTGGCTTTTCTGAAATGATCACAAGGTCAAAAATGCACATACAGCACACCTAATATTTGGTTAAAAGTCCCTTAGCAAGTTTCACCTTCACCAGATGCTTTTGGTAGCCATCAACAAACTTCTGGTAGAATTCTGGATGGATATTTGACTCTTCTTGGCTGTATTGGTAGAGGTCAATTAAATTTGTGTATTTTCTAGCACAGACTTGACTTTAAGCACTTTCCACATGTTTTCGACAGAGTTGAGGTCAGGACTTGTTCTAAGCTTAATGTTAGCCTGCTTTATCCATTCCACAATCAACTCTAATGTGTGTTTAGGCTCATTATCCTGTTGGAACAACCAGTACTGGCAAAGTTTCAGCTGTCTAGGTTTGAGGTTCTGCTGAAGAATTCTGAGGTTCTTTGTTATTCTATACACTTTGAGCAATGCACCAGTTCCACTAGCTCCACTGGTTCCACCACCACCATGTTTAGTCAAGCTTGAAGATGTGGATTTTGGAGCAGGAGCTGCTTTCTCAGACAGCAGCCTCTCAGTCCATGGTGATGTAAAACTCTCTCGACTGTAGACAGTGTTCCAGCAGCTTCCAGTTCATGGTAGGTCTGTGGCTTGATGGTTCCTGGGATGTTCCTGAAAATTCAAACCAATTTCCTCTCAGCTAAGGGAGACAGTTTGGGTCTTCTTCCAGACCTTTGCAAAGTTGCTATAACTCCCATTAACTTGTAGTTGTCAAACAAGCCCTTTTTATGTTGTGCACTGAGAAGCTACCAGCTGTAGTCAATTAAGTTAAAAGACGTTTTGAAACTTCTTTTAACTGGGTGTATATATTTTTGACCTTGTGTTGATTTCTGAAAACCCAAAATAAATTAAAACCCTAGGTTTATTTAAAAAAAAAAAATAGAACTAAAGAATTAAAAAGAACTAAAATTCTTGTTTTTTATGTTAGAGATGTATGTTGTACAAACCTTCTTCTCCAAGAAAAAAAAAAAAACAGTTCAAAGAAATCACTGAAAGCCCAATATTGCCATTACATTCATGTCCATGATTCATGTCCAACTCACCACAATTGTAACATGGATCATCAGATTTTACACAAACTTGTGGAGTCTGTGTGAGCTCAAGTGTGCACCATCATTAAAGCAAAGAGAGGAACATGCCAAATACTAAGAAACTCTGAAATACCTGTAAATATTTTTAAGATTCTACTTTTCCAACTGAATTGCTGCGATAATATAATTTGTAATGAAATCCTATGTGTTAAATCGTAAAAATGAATGCCAAAGAGAAGCATTTTCATTAGTGCTCTTAGACTTCCTTAGACCTCCCACTGTATGTACATACTGTCTGATGTGACTTGAACAGTATGCATGTGCCATGTACAAAGACAAATTTACATCCTAAATAACTTTGCAATGTCTCATGTTTTTTACATGAAATCTCCAAAATCCATATGATTTATATGCAGTACATGCTATATATATATCAACGAGAGCGAGAGAGAGAGAGAGAGAGAGAGAGAGAGAGAGAGTTAGAGAGCACATGTACTATATATAAATCATATAGATTTTTGAGAGTTCATGTAAAAAAGCAAGACATTACAAAGTTATTTAGGATGTAAATTTGTCTATGTATCTATCTATCTGTCTATCTATCTATCTATCTATCTATCTTTATTTAAGGAAGCAGCAAGGGGTCATTCATTCCCAATGTCCTTCATTTTAGAGGTCTCAAACATCTAGTGTCCTCATTTCAACTCTAGCATTAGCATTCTGTTTGTGTGTGTGTGTGTGTGTGTGTGTGTGTTCCCGTGAGGATTCTCCTTGAGCGCCCAGTGTCACAGTGTTACTGTAAAGAGCTGAAACAAACCTTTGAGATGCCGGAGCTGACACACGGACATTGAGAACAGCCTGGGACCATGTGTTTCTTTCACACACTGAGGCTTTTTGAGGAGCGCAGGAGCAGCTGGTCCAG
Organism: Notoglanidium maculatum; assembly: GCA_030068355.1. Classification (NCBI taxonomy): domain Eukaryota; kingdom Metazoa; phylum Chordata; class Actinopteri; order Siluriformes; family Auchenoglanididae; genus Notoglanidium; species Notoglanidium maculatum. Next base: position 5,039,421 of record JAQQZX010000033.1, on the reverse strand, counting down.
GTTTATCCATCACATACTGATACACTAACAGAGCTTGGTCACTAATAGTATGTGTACGAGTGTGTGAGAATGAGAGAGAGATTGAGCAAGGAATGGAGTACAGTTCAGGACACGGCACGACAGTACAGTATCAGGATCAAGTAAACTGAGACGAGATAAACAATCAGACCCGAGTGATGGAGAAATGAGAGTGACTGCTGATGAGGTAAAGGGCTGTGCTGTGGAATGTGCTCAGGTATTTGGCCCGGGGGAGAGAGACAGGGGCCAGGTGAGGGGTATGTGTACTAAAGAGATTAAAAACAAAGAAGCCACAGCAGACTTTATAAAGCCTTATTTTCTTTTTCATTCCTTACCACTCCCTCTAAAGAAGCACTGAAAACGAGCAGCAAGGGGATAGTAGTGTATATCTCTCTAACGGAGATTACCAATCATATCAACTGCTCGCAAAACCTTCCCTTGATGGTCATAAATTATCTATTGTTCCCCTCCATCGATTAAGCAATTCATTTTTCTTTATGTCCATACCGTAACTCATATGTGGCCATAGCACTATTCCTAACCACATCGCTTGAACACAGCATCTGAAAAGCAGCTTGGTGGATAGCTCATCACTCCATATCAATGCCCAGTGTAGAGTGATAGCCTGGTAAATATTTAATAGTGGGTTGTTGCAAAATTCATGTTTGAGGAACGTAGGATGAGGCGGTGGGTGAGTGGTGTGTAACGGGGAGTGGAGTGAAACGAGAAGAGAGTAAATAGGAGGTCAGTAGGAGGCCAGGGGACTATTAGACTAAGGCTATAGATCGGGGAATGGATGAGTGAACGACAGTGAGAATGACAGCATGAGAGGATGACAGGAGGAGGGGAGGGATTAGAGGAAGAAAGACAAAGAGAGGAAAACTCTAATGAGGATTTTAAACAGGGTTTTAAGCATAATTCAAGCAAAAATACAGCAGAAAACTGGCATATTAGGTACTCCCAATCTAATATAATGATCATAGTGATCCAAAATTTACAATAAGTGTTCGCACGAAGTTCACATGACTGTGAAGGCCATAGCATATGATTTACATCATTTTCTACTCATCATGCCATCCAGTGAGCCTCAATCCCTGTTTATCGGGACATTGTCAACCCATTGCACTGATTCTTCCTTCTAAGGAGACCTAAACAATGCCAGCAAAATGCCTCTCACAGCATAATAGAGCAACTAGTTTTTCTTTTCAGTTTCTCCTCTCTAGACCTTGTTTGCTAATCCATGTTGGTTTCTAAGTAAAAAAGAAGTAACAGATCGTTTCGAGTTGAGTTAGGAAGTATTACACCAGCATTAGCTGAACTCTTGCTACAATCTTCTACACTGCAATACAAAAGACAAGCACTTTAGTCAAAGCTAAATAATCATAATCTTGGTCAAGTGATGCAAATGTCATCCATTCAATGTATTTGATCCAGAAAATATAGCAATGATGAATCATTGACTGCAATGGAATGACTTTAAATCAACTGAATTTTGCTTACAAGACGCTAATGAGGCTTAGCTTCACTTAGCTTAGCTTAATTCTAAAACAATGCTGTAAAACTGTTGACTCTAATTGGTCAGATTGTCTGGTCGATGTTTTTTTTTTTTTTTTTTTATAACAGCAGCTCTGACAGTAGTACTGACTTTAATGTGATCGTTCTAACACGTCATTACTTTACATTACTCTACAGTCGTTACTGTAGTAACAGCTCATTAACAGGGACTTGTATCGTGGGAGGTCCACGTAATTTAAAACTAATAATAGACAGATTTGTCTTTTTTAAATACTGTTATTTGCGGAAAAATATAATAGTGGATATGGTAAAGCTTTCTGTTAGGAGATGTTTTTTTAACATTTGTGGAAGGAGTCTCCAGCATCAGCACTTCATGGCAATCAGTCTTTTTTTTTCTTTTTCTTTTTGTCACAAGAAAGTCTTCAGGACAGAGGACTTTCTGGTGTCTTCCAAAAATGACAAGCTGTGTGCAGTTTTTTTAATTGTTATTTTACTTGTAGAGAGAGAAATAAAGAGGCTGGTGAAGGAACGAGTCTTTATAGCTTCTGTAAAGTAAATTATAACATGAAGTTCCTCGCCTCAGAGATGTTCCACAACATCAACTGTAACTACAAACAGATTAAAAAAAAAAAAAAAAGTTGGATGATTTGTCCAATAAACCTTTTTTTAATTTTTTTTATTGGAATCATGACTTAGCTGATGTGGTATAAGAGGAATAACACACTTCAGAACATGCTGTTACATGGTGTTGAAAAGAATCAACTCTGGGCTGATAACACACCACACCATCCCATCGTACATTATTTTCCCATGACAGCACTCGCCAAAGTGCTTATTTCCTCTCAAACCACAGCGATTTGACAATGTTGCCAATCATTTCTATTACTTAAAATACCTAATGTGAACACAAGGCACATTTTTTTTTGCGTCTTCTGCAACAACATTTGTCTGAAAGTGTACGAGACAGATAGACTGGAAAGACATAAGCGCGGGAGTGCAACCAAGAATATGGTCAGCTGATGGAGAAGTGGAGAAGAGATGGAAAGTTGTCCGTGTTTGTAGATTAGATTAATTGGAGTTGTTTAGGAGCAAAGGCAGAGACAGGTCCTTACCAGTCCACAATCTCTCAGTCTTGCAAGTCTCTGTAGGGTGTTACGTTTAACCCAACACTGACACAGGTTGGTAGAGATAGTATGCACTAAAGCATGTCTGGAGATTATCAACCTCAAGATAGAATAAGGTTCCAAATTCTTCCCAAGGCATGTATTATTAACAGTTGGTATAACAATAGATCATAGAGAGACTCGACCTTCAGTGTATTGTTGTCATTCCTGGGGTGCCCGTTTTTTCTGAATCTATGCTTAACAGTTTTTTTAGGCTTAGTCGTCTGTTATTCATGGACAGGTGTGCAACCTAGTAGTACTAAACCAACATACACACTCCCTCCACTTTGCATCTGTTCTCTATCCCTTTTGCCTTCATAACAGGTGGCTGGTTTAAGTCATCAATTCTAACCGCTTAAAGAAAACGCACGTACCAACCCCTGGGTGACTGTGGTTATAGCAACATACCCAGACCACCACGTGTTCCAAATACAAACAAAGCGTGATGGGTGGATAGACGATGATAGAGGGATAAAGAAACAGAGACTGTGTGTGAAGGCCAGGCACAACTAACAGACAGATGAGGAGCAGCTTATCCTCGGAAGCCGTTTGTTTAGCTAATGAACTCTAGGAGAGGTTCCCCCTCGGTACGTTTACTTTCCTCTTCACACACCATTCCCAACCAACAACAGCCGCATTGTTCTTCAATCGGCAAGCAGGCACTGTTAAAATCTGTAAGCCAAGAGAAAGAGACGGAGAAATATTTACACACGCACTGGCATTGTGTGGAAGAAGACATTGTGATACCCTAGCCAAAAAAAAAGCTTAGACCACACAGTCAACAATGGCTTTGCTAAAGGAGAAAGATTTGTTCAGTGGGAACAGGCTAATCTCTTTAGGCATCCTATCGGAGTGTTGTGCGTGTGTATGTGTGTGCGTGCCCAAAGGGTCGAGTCCGGTCATCTTGACCCCACCACACACACAAACCTCTCCATCCTCTCCGGAAGAAAAGCGAGGTTTGGAGAAGCTGATGATGAGAGCACTGATTTGGAGCAGCGCTGTAGGCTAATGGACAGCTTTGTTAGAACACAAGGACACAGCACACGGTTTTATTGAGGTAGCTGTACGCTGGTGTACACGTGTGTGTTGTAAAACAGCAGCAGCTCATTGGAGCAGCATATATCTAAATGTAGCCAAATAATAGGAATGAGCTCAGCTAAATAATCCAGATTTCTCAATTGATTTGGCTTCGAAAAACAGTTCTCAAAACTCTAGGCACTTCTACAGTACCAGTCAAACGTTTGGACACACATTCTAATTTAATGGTTTTTGTTTATTTCTATCACTTCATGTCTTAAAGTAATGACGGTCTGTCGTTTCGATTTACCTAGTTGAGTGGTTCTTGACATAATATGGATCGCTACAATTGTTGAATAGGGCTGTTTACTGTATAGCAACACTACCACAGCACAACACAACTGATGATCTCAAACACATTAAGAAGGCAAGAAATTCCACTAATGAACTTTTGGAAACGCTGTTAACTGAAACGCATTCCAGGTGACTACCTCACGAAGCTGGTTAAGGCATAGCCAATCGTGCCACATGTGTCATTTCGTAGTTTTGACGCCTTCAGTGTTGTTCTACAATAAAAAAAATTGTCAAAATGAAGAAAAACCTATGAATGAATTGAGGTGTCCAAACTTTTGGTACTGTAGGCCAAAACAGCTTACATGGGACAGCACAACACCGTCGTTCACCTGAAGAACGTCATCCAAAACTTGCTTCAGTGTTTCAATAATTTAGCCAATGCCACTAAAAATGAGTTTATTTGTCATTGTGTAAACAGTGGTGGTAAAGATGTTTAGATGTTTAGATGGCAGTGGACCCTGGAAGCATTCCTTACATTCAAAATGCAAATGTAAGTCTTGTTCTACTTATGTTGCGTCATTGATTACTGTACTAGAATGGCATTTTTTCTCTAGCTAACTGAATATTATACAGTATAACAGTATAAGGTTTTACATTACACTTTGTTCACCAAAAAGAGCACTCGCATTTCCATGTAACTTACTCTATGGTGAACAGAAAATGTATTTTGCACAACAGAGTGCAAAACTGCTTCCATATAAAAAAGAAACTAATAATAATCCTCACTGGACATCCTGTTGCTCCTGTCTGTCTTTCACACCTTATATTTTCCATTGTTCTGGAATGGGGGAAAATCCTTTTGCATGCTGCGTCCATCCCTTACAATGTTCTGCTCTGATGTCATCCATTGCAGTTTTGAGGTCAATGATCATAAACCTTCCACCGCTATACAAACAAGAATTCTTCAACTGGATTCAGGAATAGAGAACATGGTGGATGGAACTCCATCAGCATCCTTTGGTGGACAGCAAACCATTCCATAATGACATTTACGCAGTGGAAGCTTACATTATCCCACACAATTCCCAAATTTGGCGAGTCATGTCTTAGCAAACCTCTCTCATTGTCAGGGATAAGATTTCACAAGGATTTCACTTCCTTCTAGGTCCATTATTCTCTATAATACAGTAAACAAAATATAACATTGGTTTCATTACAGAATCATACAGTTACAGCAAAGTACATCTGGTCTCCACTCTTCTCTGCAACCTCAATACATATAAACAGGCCATAATGAAGGAAACCCCATAATACTGTACAATTTACTACCGTGAAGTCCCACAGCTCCTTTACTCTGTCACAGTTTCTCTCAAATGGTACCTTGTACAACTGTTTCATTGTAGAGATACTGATGTTTTGAAAGACGTGACTGTCATCCTACATTGCACTCGAATTGGATCTTTCTCAGTCTAATAGCATTATTTGCCATCACCAATTTGCAGATCTCTTGCTCTTGCTAAGGTGTAAAATATGCTCTTCTGCTACCAGCGTGAATAAAGAATGGTATACACTGTACGATTTTGGGCTGTCCATGACCAACTTGAAAATATTGTGGCGATTTCTTTGGTCCTGGCTCCTAAATCGTGGTCCTACGTTGTACTGCGAGAGAGGATCGAAGATGTCCATTGTCACAGTTGGGACCATCTCACTGTGTGTGCTGCTACGACCAATGTCTACTGAATAGCCATTGTAAGCCCATGGTTCAGGACAGGGTCCACAATTCTGGCCTCTATTTTATCATTAACTATGAGCACATAGTTGCCCCTGGCCAGGTTCCTCCATGTTCAGGAATTGTAGTGATTCGATTGTTGTCAAGCTCTAGGACACTATCTGCACTCAAGGACAGCACCTATTGGCTAACCTGAAAAGATTTCTGACAGGTTCATGGAAGATGTGAGAAACTCCCCATTCATAAGTAAAGTTCGAGGTTCTCCTGACAGCCTGAAAGATTTTAAATTGACCAATTTAGCAGACATTACACAAATTCCATAGCAGTGATATTTATGAAATATACACTACCAGTCAAAAGTTTGGGGTCACCTTCTAATTCAATTATTTCTTTATTTTTATGACTTTAAAAGTGACTGGATAATGATGGACTGTTGTTTCTCTTTACTTAGTTGAACGGTTGTTGACATAAAAGGTTATTAGTGGAATTT
>JAQQZX010000033.1:5010253-5027696 GCA_030068355.1 Notoglanidium maculatum | reverse complement strand
CACACAGAAAGGCACCCTGGGTGACCCGGGGATCGACCCCAGGACCTTCTTGCTGTGAGGCGACAGTGCTAACCACCACACCACCACTAGCACTATCTCTAATCTGCTACTCAGTGAAATTATTTGCACCCATGGAATCAGGCAACTGGTTTACCAACCAAATTGAGACATGCTTTAGCATATAAACAGAGAACAGTGGCTATTATACTGTATCAGTGAGTGGTAATGTAATATGGGGAATGATACTGTAACATCACTGTTATCACTGGCTGGCATTGATATGGTGTTTCATAGCTGGCTCTCCAAAACAAGGACATTTGAATATATTAATGTGTTTCATGCCCTCCCTTCAGCACCCCCCTGCTGAGCTGCTCCGCCCTCAAATTATAGACACTGCACTCTTGGGAGAAATCAGATACATGGATATCTACATTTCTTCCTGTGACATCATATGGTAGGGATATAGTCAAGACCACCAATGTCAAGTCCAAGGGCAGGACTAGCCAAGATAAAGTCACGGTTGCATCTAAAGGGGGTCAAAGCTAAGTCAAGACCAAGTCCAAAAGAAAGAGAGGCTGAGTCAAACTCGAGACTGAAAACCATCAAATCTTTTTAGAGGCCAAGCCTTTACTTGAACTAGTTGGCTTCATGTTTGTGTATTTTGCAAATAATTAAGGGGGGGGGGGGATCATTAATTCTGGAGAAAAATTCATATTTGAACTCAACAGAATGCACCTCTCCCTTCAGTGTGCCTTCAGACGCTCCACCCCCAAAATTCATGGATGCATCAACACTAATGACACCCCGATTTTAGCTATGTCCATGTACGCAAGCAGGGACACTTTAGAAATAATATGGAAACCAATGATTAAGTTCTCCTGCATTTTAATTGGGAACGGTTTAAACAAACCCAAAATTAACACGGTAGTTTCTCTATTATTTTCTAGAGTGGAGCGCTTCTAAATCCCAATTGGTTGCTGCCAAACTGCATAATAGCTCATTACCATAAAGTCTATTCTGATGCCCCTAACGCCCACAAGACGTGACGCCGACGGTCATGCTGCTGCTTGCTGCAGAGAGATACTGGCTTACATCGAATATGAAATACTTACGGTCGGAGTGCTTACCTCGGAGTGTTACAAAGCATGGAAACTGGAAACTTCCAAAATTGCAATATCAATGTTTAACATTTGTTTTTGCCGAGTCTGCCATACAATTCGTAACCATAGACACGAGAACATATTCGAGCAAGCAACTTGATATAAACCACTACTGTCAGACCTGCTGTTACAGAAAATGAATTACCTTCTGAGTAATCCGTATCAAGCATTCAACGGCGCTGTGCTATAAAACAAATATTTCGCTATACGCAACTTCCATCAGCCTTCGAGGTTTATTTATGATCCTGCCAAGACGCATGGCTACACCTCAGCGACCAAATTAGTAATGAAAGCGGAGAGGTCACATCTATATCACCACCTAAATGCCTAAAATGGCCCCAGCGTGGTGCAGTTTGCCTGTATTGATCAAAAAGCTGCAAGGTAGCGAGTCAAAATTGCATTTTGTGTGTGTGTTGTGACTAGTGAGATCCTAGTGTGAGCATAAAACGCCACAACAACTAGTAGTATGGAACAAAACACAACGCCTCTACAGACAGCATTCTTCACATTCTCCTGCAGGCCTCAAGGACATGTTTATCTGTCTCTCTCACTCCCAAATTAAAGGCTGAAGGAGAAGAAGAGAGGGGGATACGTGGAAGAAGGAGGAGTGTTCAGAACAGCTGGTGGAGGAATACACATACACTGGTTCATATTCCCTGAGACATTGAACTGAAATGATGAAAGGCCTCTCTGATCACTGGCACTATTTAAATGAGTATCATGCTTGCTACTCACACACACACTCGGAGAGCACAGATACAATGCACAGAGTCACAGAGCATCTGAATACACAGTGTCAGGTAAACACAGTCTATCCAAACAGGAGTGTTAACTGACACTCACACAGCAGAATGAGGTGTCACACTGTAGCAAACACAGCTATACCAACACAGAGAGTCGCTTCAGTCTTCACAAGGTCAGGAAAATTAGCACCATCATTAGCTTCATGTACAATCACGCGCTGTTGGATGTTTGAGCCAATCATCATATAAACCTTGACTCTATTAGCCAGGTGTTCACTTTAATACCCTGTAAGCATTTTATAATACTATTATATTTAGTACTCACCTAGTATTTTTTTAAACCTTGCTACAAAACCTTCCCGTCTACGGCTCATGGAATGTTTTTAAAGCGTTCTTCCTTACAAAAATCTTCCACAAGCAGAAGGTTATCCTTTAACACTGTGGCTTTATCTGTAGACACGTCTGAGCCCCACACAGTGAAATCCCTAGTGTTGAATTAACTCATTTTTATCCAGCTGGACTTTATATAAACAGTGTAAGTGTTCATTTATCACAGCTGATGTTCATTTAAACCTGGGGACTTGGTGGAGGAGCAGGCAATACATCAGCACTGAGCTGTAAGCGGTTAAAGGATCGGGTTAATGAAAGCCAGTAAGCCATTTACTGGTTAATGTGACTTGGGTAACATTTCAGCTAACTGTAAAACCTGATCAAGGTTGAAGTACACTGAGGAAGCAAAGAGAATTTCTACAGAACATATCTTTTTTTCTTATTAACAACACCTCTATATTTATTCTTGATATAATCCTGATGCTGTTTTCTCACAACTAAGTCTGTGTCAGATGTATATTTCCAAATAAAGAAGCCAGCTCAAACCACGTAAAGCATTTTATTATACTGTATTATGTGGTTGCTATGGCTACACCATGGTGTTTTGTCTCCCCCTGGTGTTCAATAGAGGCACTAGATCGGTTGCATTCAAGCTAGCCTGAACAAAAATTATAACAAACCAATTTGTTTTTTTTGCATTAAAATACTGATTGTGTCCTGACTGTAACGTTGTCATGTTCTGGCTTGAGAAATACTTCCTTTACCAGTAACCGTACCCTTCTCCATGCTGTAATCTAACTAACCGGGTAATTAACATGCCCTTGGGGAGTCGATGAGAGCGTTCGCGAACACGCTGCTGAGGATCGACAGGCCTACTGTGAACACCGACAATGCATTATTTTTAAATAAGTGTGCAATCTGCAGAATACTCGGAAACTTTATTTCAGAATTAAAGAATAAAACTGACCTTAGGCAATTACTATAAAAACAAAAAATGATATATCGGATGTCTTATTTAAGTTACACGTCCCAAAATGAAAAATACAATATGGGTTCTTTACATGTGTCATTCGATAATGTTTTTAAGCAGCACAGTGTGGACGAGCCCATTATTACAGGCGCTCTGCAACCACAGGGTCTAATCAGAGGGACTGGGATTGTGCGTCACACTGCAGCTCAGCAAAATCAGAGGTCGGCTGTTTCCTCAAACCGGCTTGGATTTGAACACCAGGGCACTGAATCCTGTCCCATAAGCAAGTGCTAGCAAATGGAAGAGCTTGTTTGTTTAGTGTGATTCACATATTGCATTCAAGGTAATATTCTCAACTGTGAAGCTCATTTACACCCAAAGCATTGCAGGTGGTGGTAGAGACTCCTTCCACACATTAAACCTCAGTGTAAAAAGTTTCCGATCATTAAATAGGTGTTTAGAATATGTACCACATACTTGTTACTGTAGAATAAATACACATTAAAACAAGCACATTAACATGTTCCTCCAGAAAATTAAATCAGCATCTAACAAATCAAAATCATGAATTCAGCTAGGCTGTGGGATAAGGGGAAAGGATGCCTTACAGAGTTATGTCCCTGTGGAATACGGACTTGCACAATCAACAAAGCTGTCTGAACATTTCTTTAAAAAGAGAAGAAAAAAAAAAAAAATACAACAAAAAAAAAACCCCAGCCCAGTCCTGAAATCTTGACTCACAGACAGTAATCCATGGCTCAGTACGGATGGCGAGGTGGATAATTAGCTCCTTGTGGAATGAGGTTATGCTGACAGCATGGCTTGAAACCCTGCATAGCAGCATGTCTCCTGAACTGCGTGGCGTTTATTCCGGTGCTGTGACCATTAGAGGGCACTGTTCCCCCAAGAGTCACCTTAGCAGCGAAGACCATCAAAAGCACAACCATGACCTTAAAGTCCGTTCTTCTAACTACCATTAGATCTAGAAAACGAGCCTGCCAGGAAATTGAAACAAATTTGAAATGGACGCAATTATGGAAGGGGAACTGGCAGTCTAATTCAGCACTCTGGGAACGGAGACGCAGGACGTGACTGAGGCAACATTTCTGCCGGCTGTGCCAACTTTCAGATGTCCGCCTGAATCACTCAGTAACTATAGCACCTTCAAGCGCATCAAGAGCAAAAGGATGGATTTTAAGGGGGTAAAAGATTTTCATACAAGATATTTTGGAATCAAAACTTTTTTTTTTTAAACTGACCAATAAAAAAGGGTCAGATTTCTAAGTCCTATGATGCTTAAAAAGAATCCTTCTAACCACAGATCACACAAGACAAGGTTCGTGTTCTCAAAGTTTATTTTACATTTCAAGACTTCTTGCTTGCAGCTGCAACCTGAGAAAGAGAGAAAGAGAGAGAGAAGCCATTTAAGTGTGTGCCACAAAACACCCAGGACAAAGACATTTGAAGGAGCACAATAATGCTTATGCAGCAACACAGAATGATGGCTGCTGAGGCACTGCGCTAACAGCTGGCTGCTGTGCCCCGTCCGCCACCGTCCTCAGGTAAACATGGTGTGGCATTTTCAGTCAAATCACTCAATGGACCAAAACAGCACCCTCAAATATGGTTCAAAAGCAAAGTGACACACTAAGCTGCCACCAGTCACCCCGCCGTCAGTCAGGGGGTCGGGCAGATGCACATATATAACCGAATTCTCTTCTCGTGCTGCTGGAGATCAGAGAGCGCGACTCTAAAGCTAAAAGTGCAGAGCTATGTGATGCGCCCCAGAAATCAGGTTAGCTTATCTGAATTCAGCTCATTATGGAGATCAGGCGGAACAAAACGCTGCCATACGGCTGCTCAGCCAGCATGAAATTCAATCGACTTGTTTACTTCCTGCAGCCCTGGACCATCATAGCGCAGTGACGGGCGTGGTGGAGGTGCGTGGGGCTGCTCCTGATGCCTCCAAGCTTTACTGTTTGACAATTACTGCAATACCGTTACTGTTGCCTGTTGAAAGTTTCAGCGATGCACGAGCACACCCGGCTTAAGGTTTTTAAAGTGATGGATGACTGAAGGATTCAGGTTATCATTCCTAATGTGCATCTGGACCGACTTCCGAGATGAATACTGATGTGACAATCGGATTTCGGTAGCCTCGGGAAACCTGCCGAGTTTCTCATTACTGGGTTTAACGGTCCGTGGGGTTCTGAAACTTGGACCCTTCGGTTACGGCACGAGTTTCGGTAATCTTGGGATGAAAACTATAAGCTTAGCTAGTTTTGATCAAGCTAACAAAAATAATATTCAGTGTCTCCGTCACCTGGCCGGCGATTCTGTCCAAGTCCCTGGTGCCCTGTGGGGTCAGTCTGCGGCCACTGTGAGGAGAAGAGACACAGCTGGGTTAAAGCCTGTTCAAGCCTCACACTCCAATGTCTGGATTTAACCTGTAGGAGAACGAGTCGCTTCAAATAAAGAAAAACGCGTCCATGAGTGGACAACTCTACTAACCCGTTGGGGTCCTTCTCCACCATCTTAAGAGCCTCCAGGGCCTGAAGCACTTTGCGAGCCACATTCTTGGAGCCCACACTGAAGTGAGAGGGGCACACACCGTTCCTCTTACGGCCTCCATAGATCTTGATCATGGAGCCTACGCCCACACCCCCACGCAGGTAAAGGTGACGCACTGTGGAGGCTGAGAAGAGAAATGGGGAAAGCTTTAGCACAAGGGAAGCACAAAGCATTTGATTAGGTAAACCATGTTCATGATCAATTCCAGCTTTGAGGAACAGTAGCTATCCTTTAAAACAGCCAGGGGTATCACCATTAACAGTCATTTTACAACTATTAGCCAATGAACACTAAAAAATGAATTGCAAACAATTAGATTTTCCACTGAGAGATGTTTGCTGTCTGAGGTTTTTTTGTTGTTTCCAGAAGAGCATCAAGGCTAATGCAGCTGAAGAGTATAGAGAGCTTATTGCTTCCAGCAGAACACTGTCCAAATTACACTTGCCTCAAAAGACCATGTTTGGCCAAGTAACACCATTTGTATACATGATGTATACAGCATAAATGGGTCTAAAATAGAAAATTACATTTACAACTGAAATTGGAATTATAGCCTTCAATGCACTTCTGACATACAATTCTGCCTTTTACATTATCTCCAAATCCTTCCCTGAGGCATGACAGCAAACTATACGCCAAGAAAATATTCCAGCTTCAAAAAGGCTTCCTCTCTTTTAGTATAAATGCACTTTCGTTTTCTAAGTTTCAGGAATAAATGAAATGACTCATTTAGGTATGGAGATTCTCTTGCTTGTTAGCTACACTGGACTAGACAGTGGACTAGAAGTAGAACCTTTACGCTCCAGACATATCTTTCAAGATCAACTGCATGTGCACCGAGGGAGCAATTATGTAAGATTACATTAGTGACCCAATTTTCACTTTAAACCCATTCACACAGACTTTACGCCTTCTGTGGTGCACGGCTCGCTGAAGTCCTGCATTTCCCACTGAAGGTTAATGCTTGCTATGTGTAGGTGCACATGCTTTTAAAAACTCAGGATTAGAGAAAGGACACTCTTGACTTTGGTTGTGTACTTGTATTAAAAGAAGCTGTCTCCTGACACACCGCAGCCCCACACACATTTAGACTTAAACGAGATGCCTGGTTTAATATTTTCCATTTTGTACATTTGGCTACTTGTCACCACCTGATAAGCAACAAGAAAGAGCCTATTCTCCCAGGTCACGTCGTGTAACTGGAAACACTGAGCCCGATTATGGAGGGTCACGGTTCGGATTTGTCAGCGTGTCGCACTGTCCAGTGGAAAAGCGCTAAATGCCAATCTTGCTTTGTCTGAAGCGGCACAGCAGTTTACAGGTTTTCATATCTCCACTTATTCCATTCTGTGCTTACCCTGAAAGAGGTGCCGCAGAACATCTCATACATTTGTAGACTACAAAACCTACTTCGAAGTGACACAGAGCATGTTCAGAACAAACACCACATTACGTGAAATCTCAAATATTGATTTGGCACGAATTATACTGTTATTCAGGCAGATGGTAACCACATGCAGATCAGTCCATTATGAACATGCTCGATTCTTCCATCTCCTGATTTTCAGTTGACCGCTACAGTCCGTGTATTGCCAAGCCTTGGATCTTGCCTTTTCTGTTACATCTTGCTAACAAGTGCAGTGTGATGTAAAAAACCCATCACTCCAAGTAACAGCACTTGAAGACACAGGACAAATTTAACAGGGCTTCCCCAGGTTTGACCACCCCAAATTTAAGACTTTTTAAGACCACTTAAATGAAAATTAAGACCTACCTCGCACCCATTGTGCATTCGTAAAACACCAGATCAAATCCCAATAATGACTATTAATGAATCCAAGTCAATGCACACAAACCACTTGGATATGTAAGCTACTGTAAATGAGTTCGGAATGAGATTTTTATAATAAAAGCATTTTTAATTATTTAAAACATTTGTTAGTAATAGTCATCAAGTTTATTTATTATTTGCACTATCCCAAAACACGTGTATATTAAGCTTTTGTGTGAGGCTCAGGTTAACTGTTCATGCAATAGAATATACACCACATGGCCAAAGGTATGTGGACACCTGTGGTCATAAGGTGTACACAAACTTTTGACCCAAACAGTATATTACACATGCCAGATCTATAGTACTCAAGACCAGTCTTTAACGTTTTATCTATTGTCTCGGGCTTGTCGTGAACTCGTTGGCGTTTGCACTCAGTCTCAGCCATTGGCCTCGCCGAATGTTCTACCAACTACAACTACAGCGATTTCAGAGTCCGAGAACATCACCTTAAAGAGTTCGCTTATACCTTCATTCAAGCTATAAGGGTGATGGTCAGTTATTGTTTTTAAAATCCATAGCACCTCTGCACGAAGTGTCGGGGCTCCACCGACATGCATCACGCCACTGCTCGGCCCTTGTGCTGTTGCCATTAGCGATGATGTCGGACTCGGCTGGTGCCGTTAACTCCAGGTGCATTCGCCGGAGGTTGTGCTGTGCAGAACTGAGCGATGGGCGGCTGGCGGTGACGGGCAGATGCTTTGTGTTTTGCGCTCTTCATGTGAGACTCCAAAGAGAGATGACCTAATGTAGTCAGCTTGAAAGTCTTCCGACACACAGCATCGTGCTTCAACGTCGCTTCCCGGAACCTCCCTCACCCAATCACTATATCTACAATCTACAAGCCACTGTAGATTAAACCGACACGTCCCCATGATGTGATGCCTCCCCTCGACTGATTATGTTGATTCATTGCCGCGAAAATGCAAAGTAGGCTATTGTTTGCTCATACTCAAAGAAATTAGACGTTCTCTGACGTTATGCGAAACCCCTGTTGTATAGAATTTTCACGTTGTTGTTTTCGCCCCCCGCATTTCACCTTGCGTTGCAGTCCGGTTGACTGTGGAAAAAACAGGCTAGTATAATGAAATTTAAGACCTTCGATTAAAAAATTAAGACTTGGGCAACAGAATTTAAGACTTTTTAAGGCCTTAATTTAGGAACATGGAATTTAAGACCTTTTTAAGACTTTTAAGACCCCGCGGCCACCCTGTTCAACCATGAGGGTGAGCAAAACTGGTGTGAAATGTATCACTCTACAGGACACTACATGCATGACTCATTCAGGATATTGAACATCGATAAGGCTTCGCTTGTAAAGGCTTACACCAACAAGCAGAAATAAGCAATAAGGAAATAATGAGTATTCGTAACTAGAATGAATTTTTCCCCACTTCAGCAGCACATGAAGAATTTTAATTACATATGTAAACAGCATCCAGTTTGACACAAGCTGTGCTGCATGTCCACAAAAAGCAATTAGCAGAACTGAACACTTCAAGTGGCTCAATTCGGTCTTTAACTGTTCAGGCTGCAAAAATTCTTTTCAGCTTTAATGATGTAAATGATCAGATTTCAGCTACCTCTTTGAACAAAATCTTTGCGCTAACAGCACTTTATAGAAGGGGAATGAGACTCACCAGCTCTGATGTAGAACCAGTTGTCATCGCAGGGTGCCAGCTCCTTGTGCTTAGCCAGCTTAACAATGTCCACCCAGTCTGGCACCTTCAGCTTTCCTGACCTGCCACAGAATAGACACGTTTTACTACGTTACAATAAACAGTCTGTATTTGGCAACTGGAAAAAAAAAATTGCGAATGACACCCAACATTTTCAGGACAGATGCACCATTTCCTCAATTATTGTACTTTGAAAGTGTAATTTAAGTGAAACACTTGGACATCAGTAGCAACTCTCCCCTATAAATTAAGCCTAATAAAAAGACTCAAGCCACAAATAAAGGCTGCTCTGACAAACAACCATATTTTATGGTTCTGCATTTCAAACCTGAAAATTATTTTCAACAGAGGCCAGAAAAGAATGCCACCTGGAAGGCTATTTCAAAAACCACTTTCCCACAAAGACGACCGAATCAACCAACACACCAATGCTCACAGAATATACGCTGGTGATTTTATAGGAGGCAACACCACTCTTTAGGCCAATCCGGACAGTATTACATTTACATGGGTCCTGGGGTAATTTCATACTTCGCAGGTGATCGCTTGTGATCTTGTCTCCACTCGGATTGATCAGCTCGATGTTTTTACGGTCCTCCTCAGAGAACATTACAGCCCGAATTATCCACTGTTTTTCACCAAACTCAGCAGTCCTCTGAATTTTACTCCCTCCCTGCCTGTGCTTAGTCTCGCACCTTGCCCATCACTGATCCTCCCACTCACAATGAAATACGGATGCTCAACCGTACAGGCAGGAAACCTGGGAAAGCATTTTCTGGAGATAACTAATAAACATGAAGAAACGCATGATCCCACAGGCTGATTGAAGCATCCGCTATAACGGCAGCAGAAGGTGCAAAGCATTACTTTACATTCAAAGTTGATATTGTGCATACTTAACACTCTGTAAATTGTACCTGGCTGCATCACAGCCAGTTCCTTAAACATTAACTATCCAATGACACCAGGGTTTCCAGAAAATACACCAGCACTAGAAACTTGTTCATCCTGAGGTAATTTTATTGCTGAATGGATGAGTGTTTAATCACTGAGGAGACTTGTAAAATAATGAAACATTACTGACTGTCCCCCTGACAAACTAATGTGACCCGAATAGGGCTATAAACTCCTTGTTTTGATCCAACACACTCTCAGACTCCGTCATTATATTAACGGGTAACCGCAAAGCCCCTGATGAAGCTGGAGTAGCTTAGCTGTGGTAGGATTTAGGACTTACTTCTTCAGGAAGGCCGCCAGCGCCCGGACAAACTCCTGCTGGTTGACGTCTTTTACTGTTACACCACCGCCTGGCATCTGGGGGAAAAGGGCAGAGACGTTCGCGTTACTGTAAAGGTGAATGATGGATGTAACGCCGGTCAATTTCGCTAACGAGCTAGCTACTAGCTTCACAGCTAACCTTAACCGAGGCGAATCCAACAGGCAGCTACAGTAGCATAAAAAACCTTGGCTTCACATGTTACACTAAAAAACAAATCTACACCAAATAAAAACCACCAACTAGAGTTAACATTCGCTTCACGCTGCTCGGCTAGCTATCTTAGCACGCTTTTCCCTTCACCTCACATGTGGGTGCTAAAAACAGCAGTGAAGCTAACAGGCGGTCTTATTTTAATAAACTCGATGAGTAAAAGCGCAAATTAACAACTAAAGCGAGCTGACCGACACAACAAACGTTAATCATAATCACAATATTTCCCACAAAACGCAACTGGCTACGGTTTGCCGCTTCCTAGCGCGCTAGGCCTGTGCTAACGGCTAACGCACGGGCGCAGCCATTGAAAGCAGGTCCCGGAGAACACGCGTTTATTATATTATTTAAAAACTGAGCCATTATAGCGTACCCTCTCCTTCAGCGAGTCGTTAAGAAATGATTATAGTGAAGCGTTGAAGCCGTTTTGTGCTTATTCCTAACTCATGATATGCTTAAAATATACACTTTAATCAGGGAGAGAGGCACACACTAGTTTACCTTGCTTGCGGACAGCAAAAGGAAGAGGATACAGCGGGGTTTCCCATTGGTGTTAACAGGGGCAAATCACGTTCGATATCGCGAGATTAGGAGCACGGTATGCGCACAAGGCAGAAAGATTGTTCACAACTGCGCAGACAGGAAAGAGAGTTCATTTTTCATGCAAAGGGTTCTCAAACGTTTGCACTCAGGGATCCCTTTAAGCTTAATATAAATAGCAAGGACCCCCGAAATACAAATTTACTCTACAAGCATAAGCTCACTATTCAATTTTCATGCACAGTCTTTAATTGTGCACATTATTCTGGCTATTTATTAGAGCCATACACAGGCAATCAAGTTGTTCCTGAACTTTCCACTGACAGGCATATTAGGTCTAAGTTGACACTGTTTATTAACCTATTTTTTTTACTAAGGTTTATTATTTGTTTGTTTGTTTGTTTTGAGGTTTGGGTTAAAACAAGTGACGAGTGAAAGAAGTTAATAACTATAAGAAGTCAGTCATAAATATAAAGTGATGCTTGAAAGTTTGTGAACCCTTTAAAAAATTTTTATACTTTAGAATACCCAGGTTCTAAATGCCTTTCTCACATAGTCTAATGTTAATCCACCATCAGAACACTGAACAACAATGGTGTGCATGGCAGGGTTGCAAGGAGAAAGCCACTCCTATCCAAAAAGAACACTGCTGCCCATCTACAGTTTGCTAAAGATCACATGGACAAGCAAGAAGGCTATTGGAAAAAGTCTGTGGATGGATGAGACCAATATAGAACCTTTTGTTTTAAATGAGTAGCGTTATGTTTGGAGAAAGGAAAACACTGCATTCCAGCATAAGAACCTTATCCCATCTGTGAAACATGGTGGTGGTAGTAGCATCGTGGTTTGGGTCTGTTTTGGTGAATCTGGGCCAGGAGAGCTTGTCATTGATGGAACAGTGAATTCTGAATTATACCAGAGAGTTCTAAAGGAAAATGTCAGTACATCTGTCTGTGATCTGGATCTCAAGAGAAAGTGTGAAATGCAGTAAGACAACGACCCTAAGCACACAAGTCATTCTACCGAAGAATGGTTAAAGAAGAATAAAGTAAATTTTTTGGAATGGACAAGTCAAAGTCATGAACTCAATCAAATAGAAATGTTGTGCGAGCAGTTCATGTGAGGAAACCCACCAACATCCCAGAATTTAAGCTGTTTGAAGCTAAATTCATCCAAGCTGATCAACTGATCAACTTTCAAGCACCACTGTGATAACTTTGGTAATAGTGAGCAGTCATCTCTACTGCAGAAACTAACTAAAAGAAATCTCATTGGTTATGTTTCATGGACCCCACTTTGACAACCACTGATTTATGCAAACTGTGGACTTTAATAGTGACAAAACGTAAATATTGGAAAGGCAGAGCTTCAGCAAGTTTTAAGAACACTTAAATATTACAAACAAAAAAAAGAAATGAGACATTTGTTCCCATAACACTTTTTGGTAACTTTGTGTGTGTGCATGTGATAACACTTTTTCTTTGCATTTTGGCATTAATTTTCTCTTTGAGTTGCACCTTCTCTTTTAAGGTTATACTTTTTATTTGTCTCCTCTTATGCTTCTCTTTGTTTTGCTTTGAATTTTCTCCACTATTTTGGGGCAGAGAAACTTGTTTTAGTTAGCAATATTTAAATGCAGTCTCCTCTAAAAGTATTGGAACAGCAAGGCCATAGGCCAAGGCTATATGCTTAAGGCATATGGGTTTGAAATCAAAAGATGAATATGATACAGTAGACTGGAATTTCAACTTACGTTTCCTGATATTTACATTAACATGCGTTAAACAACTTAGAATATGGCAACGTTGGTGCAGACCACTGAAAGTATTGGAACATATTGCCTTAAAGTAAATAAAAATAAGTAACACTTAATATTTGGTTGCACATTACTTGCTTACAATTGCTAGATCAAGATCCATTAACATTACCAAACGGTTTCATTCTTCCTTTGTGATGCTTTTCCAATATTGTACCAAAGCTTCTTTTAAGTTGATGTTTGTTCCGGGAGGTTTCTCCATTCAGTCTCCTCTTCAGGAAGTTAAATGCCAATAAATTGGGTTACGGTCCTGTGATTGACTTGACCAGTCTAAAATGTTACACATTTTCCCCTGATGAAGTCCTTTGTTGTATTGGCGGTGTGTCTTGGGTCATTGTTCAGTCCTACTGCATTGTCAGTGATGTCACTGACTACTGTTTTTGTTTTTTTCTTCACAACTCTCACAATGTTTGGCTGACCTGTTTGATGTTTGGCTGTTAGTAGCAGCAGTCAGCAGTTTCTCTCTTTTTCTGAGCATTTCAATTTGTTGTACAGGCTATGCCCAATACTTGTGCCACATCTCTGATTGATTTCCCCCCTCTTTTCTCAGCTTGCTTTTCTCCCATTTACAGCTCTCTTGTCTTTATGTTGGTTTATCCTTTTTAACACCAAATGCAGTCTTCACAGTCAAAACCCAGGGCTCAAACCAAGCGAAGGAATTCAGAGCAAATAATGTTGAAACAATCTGACCGGGCACACCTGGGCAACAAGCAACACCTGCCAGTCAAATGTTCCAATATTTTTGATTACTGGAAGACAAAAGGTGTCAAGTTTTAAGTTGTTTAACACTTCTAGATGTAAATATCAGGAAATGAAAGCTGAAATTCTGATCCATCATCTCATACTACTCTTTTGATCTCACACCGAAATTTCTTCAGCAAAAACTTAAAATTTGCCCTTGCAATTCTAATACTGTGTAGAGGACTGTATGTATTGGCAATTTGCTAAAGCATTGCTTTAATATATTTGTTTCCCACAATTTGACTCCATATTCATTTACTGTCAGACAATAGAAATGCATTCAGTTAATGATATTAATGATTTTATTAATTTACTGTACATACATTTGTACAATACGTTTGTCTGACATCAATGGACACACATATAGTATACAGTGTATATATATATATGTACCAATATACCATGCAAATATGTAAAACAAAAACAAAAAAAGTCTTATGTATCTTTAAACACTTTGAACAGTTAAACAGTCACATGCCACCTGATCTTATGGTGAGTGGTGCTTAAAAATGTAGGGTAGCATTGGAGTGCCTCAGGATCCTGGGTTCTCAAACTGTTTGCAAACAGGGACCCATTTAACTTTGAAATAAATAGCACATACCCCCTCAGTACAGATTTAGCTGAGCCAGAGTGCATTTTATTCTTGAACTTTCCACAGAGCACATTTGGTCCGAGTTGACATTATTTATAGGCCTACTTTGTTTGAGTTATTGAAGTTGAGATTAAACCCATTCAATTCAAGAGGCCAGTCAAACAGGCCAATAACTCGAAGAACTCAACAACAAATTAAATCACTTTGATTTGCGATTTCTGCCAATGTAACAATATAAAGTAATCATGGATTCTCTGAATTTAAACCCACTGCTTGAGAGTTCCCTATGTCTAATGATTCCCATGTCTACTTTTTATTTCATTCTGTTTATTATAACAGAGTCCCATACCTAATAGAATACACAAAAAGACTTGGACTCTTTGTAAATGATTTGCAATTAAAAAAAAACAAGAAATGAACATAATTTGTCTCATAGTATTGCTATCTATTTTGTTTAAATGACACAAAACCATTTTTCAGACACAACTTGGGAACTCTAACCGAGCATATTAGTTTTCTTCATTTTCTTTAGGATGTTTGACATTTTCATTTCCTGTAAACTTTTTGCAATTTCTCCCCAAAGTTGTGTTGTACAATTTTGTGTCTCAAAGTCCCTGGACTAATAAACACAGCTAACTCAGGCACCATCCAGTTAGTAGAAAATATAATAAAATGATGGGGCAGGATTTAATTTCTGTGCTGGCACCTCTATTCATTACAGCAGCCCATTCTCCAGCACTAGATTTTTAATTTCCTACTTATATTCCCTTACACATCATTAAGTGAAGTGCTACGTATTTGCTTCTTCAAAATGTAACACAAGCATGAAGAATTTAGAGGAAATGGGTGAGTAGGTCACTTAATATCCTCTGTGAAGCCTGCATGAAAATTAAACCTAATATCGTTAATTATACCTTCTTCACAATTATAAGAAAACTGACTACATGTTACATATCCTTCAGGCATGGCAAGGTGAAAAGAGTTCCACTAGAAAAAACACTGCAATAGACACATGATCTGCAATCATCCAAGCCTGTCACCTTTACAGTGTCACATTCCATTAGATTTTACTAATTTATTCAGACATCATGAGATTAATACATGTTACCTTTGGCCTCTACAATTACAAGCGGTGCTCAAAGTGGTGGACTTTAGCTTCCAGACATTTATGTGTAGAAGTGTTCCTGAAGTGTGTATACATTTTTTTGCTGACTCTGTATATATCAATCATAAGATGACAATAGATATTTACCTAGATGTGTTAAACAACTAAGAACATGAGTCTTTTTGTTTGAACCCACCCATGTTTCCAATAGTATTGGAACATGTGACTGACAGGTGTTTCTTGTTGCCCCAGTTTGCCCTGGTAGATTGATTGTTTAAACAATTAATAGCTCAGAATGTATATTCTCGGTTTTAGCTCAGGGTTTGGTCTGAAGTCTTCATTGGGTGATAAAAAGGATAAACCAACATGAAGACCAAAGAGCTGTCTATGGGTGAAAAGTAAGCCATTTTGCCATCAGCGCCATGGCACGAGCAGTGACAGTCAGTGACTTCAGCAACAACCTGCAACAAAGAAAACTCACTTTTTCAGTGCATGTGCACATGCATTTGGGTGTCCAGAGTGCCTACCAACTCACAATCTTTGAAATAAGACAACCCAGTCCGTGTCTATTTCAGAAAACATGTTCTTCAACAAGCCATTCAGATGTGACTCGCTGTTTTATGTCACAAGGGGACTCATTCGAATTATTACCACTCCCACCCCCCCATCTGAGTATCGCCACTAACAGCTTGAGGAGCAGGGGAAAGTCATAATAATTCCTCAGGAACGCACTCCCTGATTGACTGGTGGAAGTGGCAGGTGGGGTGAGCAGTGGCTCATCATCATTTAAAGGAATATGCACTTAAACCGGCCACTCTGTTTAGACAGGGTGAGAAGGTTGCTGTGGTGCTTTATCCTTGTGGTTATTTGACCAAAGCATATCACAGACATTTCATTAAGACTTCATGTCGATTTGTGGAAAAGGGGTTCGATATGTCTCCTTTCAAGAGCAACAATTCAAAGGCCATACCACAAAATGCAAACTCCTCATCAATAAGAGACAGAAGACTGTCCGAATTTGCAAAGAAATACAGAGGTGAGCCACAAAAGTTCTGGAACCAAAATAACCTCCAAAGTGATGGAAAGGCCAAAATGCAGAGAAAGAAAGGAACTGCTCATGATTCAAAACATACGAGCTCATTGATCAAGCACTGCTTGGGCTTGCATGGCTGCTTCTGGAATGGGCTCACTAATCTTTATTGATGATGTACCTCATGACGGTAGCAGCAGAATGAATTCAGAAGTCTGCAGAAACAATCTGATTGCAAATTTGCAGAGATATGTATCCAATCTAATTGAATGCAGCAAGAAAATGACCCAAAACACACTGCCAACACAAACAAATTACCAGACCTGAACCCTGTTGAGCATGCATTTCACTTCCTGAAGAGGAGACTGAAGGGAGAAACCATCAAAACTGAAAGATGGGCCTGTAAAAAAAAAAAATGCAACTGTTTGGTGATGTCAGTGGGTCACCAACTCGCAATTATTGCAAGCATGGTATATGCACCCAAATATTATGTGTTATTTACTTTATTAATTTACCTTATTAGTAGGTAATTTACTTTAAGACTATCTGTTCCTTTACTTTTGCTCACCTAAAATTGAATCTGCCCCAAAACGTGCCATATTATAAGCTGTTTCGCCGTTATGTCTAGATGTAAATATGAGAAAAATAAAAGTTGAAATTCTGATCTACTGTCTCATCTTCTTGTTTTTCTCAAACCTAAATGTCTTCAGTGTGTAGCAAAAACAAAAGAAATGGCCATGGTGTTTCAGTTCTTCAGGATGGGACTGTGGTATATACACTACCGGTCAAAAGTTTGGACACACCTTCTAATTCAATTATTTCTTTATTTTTATGACTTTAAAAGAG
>JAQQZX010000033.1:4993062-5004956 GCA_030068355.1 Notoglanidium maculatum | reverse complement strand
ACACACACACACACACACACACACACACATACACACACACACATATACACACACACACACACATACACCTACACACACTCGCACATACACCTACACACACACACCTACACACACTCGCACATACACCTACACACACACCTACACACACTCACACACACACCTACACACACTCACACACACACCTACACACACTCACACACACACCTACACACACACTGACACATACACCTACACACGCCTACACACACCTACACACACACACACACACACACACACACACACACACACACACACACACCCCTGGTGGTGAAAATAAAAGGAAATGGAAATATTTATTACAAACTCTAGTTAAAACACTGTCTACACAACAAACACGGTATAACTACAAAGAAAAGGAAACAAAAAGATCACATTCCCAAATTCTTCCTCTTTTCTTATTTTTCAGAATGACTTTTTCCATAAAAGCTCTTCCATCCTCAGTATGTTCCAGCATCCTCAGTGTTTACATGCAGTGCTGCTTAGGTATAAATAGACAACTGTTTCTTTTTAGGTCACCCATGCCTTCTTCTTGTGTGCATCTGACAGGCGTAAAATGATGAACACGCCAGGAGTGGCAGCAGGGGTAGCAGTGGAACATGTTTACAGCGGTAGAGGATTACAGAGCCGGTGGGTTTTTCACAAACAGAGGCTGATGTAGTGTGACTTAGGGGACGTTCAGAAGGGGGGCACTGCGGCATCTTTGGAGACGAGATGAGAAGCGGTAGAGTAAGGAGCTTGTTCGAGTTGAAAAATAGAATGGGGACATAAGGAATGGAAATGCATTTTAATCTGGAACACCATAATACAGGGATCCAGCGCAGTTGAAAACACGTCGTAGTTCCTCGACAAACACTTGACCAAAGGAAGTCGCCGAGTTGCTGTCAGGATGTTCAGACTGGATCAGAATGTGGCATCAGCCAGCGCTCACAGATTTCACGTTTTTAGTACAGAAACGAGGAAATAGGATCCGTTCACCCCTAATCCAAGGGTGCGAAATAATAATAAGGGGGTGGGGTTAGTTGATTGACACCTGAGACCCCCTGAAAGCCTCAAAAGCTACATTTTGGAGGATCTCTGGAAAAATCTTTTTTTTAAAAATCGCTTGCTATTGCCTTGTAACAGCGTACTATGCCGTGATTCAAATTGCAAAACATTTAACCAAGGTGACACGGAATTTACAAGTGATGCAAATGCATGAAAAGGCAATGGTGGGAGGGTTAGGGTTAGGGTTAAACGTGTGCTCAACGTGAAATGGGCAAAATGAGCGTTTGCTTGAGTTACAAAATGTTCAAATAGGCAGGAGGGACCCTCCGATTCCACCAGGTATTCCTCACGTATTCCTCGCCTAATCCTTATTGTACTAATCCAGACCCACTGCTGCAATACTGCTCACCCTCAAGACAGATTCGCAACTCCTCCTGATTAAAATGGCGTGCCCCCTTTTCCATTCCGTTTTCCATAAAAAATTCAAAGTCAGATTTAATTGTCAATTTGGCACAACGCCGACCCCTCCACAAATCACAAAAATAAACCACTTCTCATTACAGTCTGGCAAGAGAAAATGTTCCCCAGTCTGGAATATGGCTTCTCTATCACCTAACAGCTTTAGCTGATTGACCTGCAGAACCCAACATCAGCTTCTCCATGCTCTGGGCCTATTACTGTGAGAAGTCTATTACTGCGAGAAGGACACAAAAGCGCCAACTACTAATTACTCGCAAATTAATCTGATTGAAAAATCATCACAGACGTCGTTTGAGGGCCAGTTAACAATCCAACACTATACTTCCTTTCCCACTCACATCGTTATGAGCCGACGTTCTCGCCTCGCCACCTGAAATCCGTGGCTTAATTAAAACAATTGATCTTGTGTGGTCGCCTGTTTCCGGCACATAATAAAAGGCAGATGAGGTCATTTAAACGGACATGTTAAAACGGACAAAAACAAATTTCCAATTTCCGTTTAAAGGAGTGCCTGATTAAAGAAGGAAGTGTCTGATTTATCCCTAACACTTGATTACATCAGACAAGTGAAGTTGACCATGACAACGACTCGCTCTGACACTGCTGATAGGTGCCTCGGAGTCTGATTGACAGGTGGGCTGCACAGATCTGGGGAGGAAGTGTTACCAGGTGTTATCTTCCTTGGCACGGGGGCATGATTGAAGGTGGTAGCAGCTCTTAGGGGAAGGCTGTGAGGTGAGTATTTCATTTCACCCGAGGACTGATCTAGTGCACTAAAAGGCCTATAAAGCACTCAGGTGACCAACTCTGTTTTGCTTCATCTCTGTATATCACATCCTGGCAGTGCCAGCAATCTCTTATCCTTCTCCTCTCTCACTCAAACACATGCTCAAGTCTCTTCCACACTGAACTAAAGTCTTCCTAACCAGCTTCCTTTCAGCACCTTCAGAGTAGCGGACCTTCTCACAGGCTACGCTTGCAAGAGGTCATCCATTATTCAGGTTTTTCAGGAGCTTTATTGCTCCTAGTAGCTAGTTTTATTGAAGCAGAGTTGACACAGAGGATGTTACTTCCCTCACAAGATAAAAAAGATCATTAACTAGATCGCTGGTAGCAACAGCGACGAACAGAAGTGGTCCAGTGTTAGCAGGGAAAGCAATGTAGCTTCCTGCTTGACGACTTCCTTTATTTATGTAGCTGTGATATTTTTTGTAACACACACACACACACACACACACACACACACACACACACACACACACATATATATATACATACACTTGCTTATGCATGTATATGTGCATAGGTTTGTATGCATTTCTGGGCTTATATATGTGTTTGTGTGTTTATTTTTTCTACCATGTTACTACAAACCTCTTGTAAAAAAACTTACCCTTCTGTCGGACCGAGCACCAGATGGTTACAATGAGCACGCAGATGATGGTGAAGACGAGTACAGCCAGCACGCCCCCTATGATTGGATACGGTACTGAGCTATGAGTCTCCACCACTGCTCCAGGGTCTGCAGAACACACACACACAAACAATGATACAGAGGTTTCCCAACATTCTAGGCATCAGTAATAGGATGCCTAAGTGCTTCTGGAACGCTAGCGTTTAATTCCAGCCACATGCTCCAGTTAATCAAGACCTTCAATAACAGCGGAGAATAAAAGTCTAGTGGTACTCCAGGAACAGACGTGGCCACCCCTGTCCTACCAAAAGACTTACAGAGACACAGGAATTGACCGAGAGGTAGTGAAGGAGCGAGACAGACAGGACGAAGAATGCTGTGCCATTAGTGCATCTGCGAGCCAAAGCCAAAGGTTTTCTTTAAATCCGCCTCCAGATGAGACTGGACAAGACTGATAAATATTTAAACACGTTTAAATGGGCTGAAGGTGATCGAGAGGTGGTGGCAAAGAAAACAGGCAGAGATTGAAACGCTTAAGCCTCGGTTTAATAAAGGGTCGATAGTGAAGGAGGTGCAGGTGCTGGTGAAGGAATTGGAATGACGGCGAGAGAAAAAGCAGGAGGAGATGAGACGTGAACACCATAAACATGAAAAACAGCAACGACGGAAACAATGAGGGAGAAGACAGACAATTGCTCGTGCAAGAAAGATGTGGGATGTGAGCAGCTGGGGGAGACAGAGAGAGAGAGAGAGAGAGAGAGAGAGAGAGATGGAGAGAAACGCGGTGAATGAGAAGTAAGATTTCATTAGAAGAGTGATGAGCAATATTTCATAAGGGATGAAAAATTAAGCAGATTCTCCTCTGAGGGTCTAGCAGCTCAAGCTCAGGTACTGACACACACACACACACACACACACACACACACACACACACACACACACACACACACGGTTCTCTCTCACAGCCAGCAGCTACACACACTGTCTTTCATTCAGGCAAACACTGCCTTGCTTCCTACATCTTCCTCTCTTTACTGAACAAAATGGGGAATCGCAGTCTGAGTGGAAGAATAATATAAAAAGAGCAAAGGTGAAACATGATATAGCAACGAGGCTGATTAAGAAAGGGTGCTAACTGGAAAAAAGAACGATTCAGTGACCTTGCAGGTCAGATGGCGGAATATCCATGTGTATGTGTCTTTTTCTGCTAAACCAAAAGCAATTCGCACTGCAATGTGGTTTAGGATCAGGCCGGCTTAACGTGCTGGAAAGTGTGTGTGAACCAGTTCTTTGTTTTTCCATGCATCACGGTCATTCTTTCGCTCCTGTGTGCGTGTGGAAGTCTTCCTGAAAAACAGAGAAAGTGGGAGAGACATAGAGTGTGTGTGTGTGTGTGTGTGTGTGTGTGTGTGTGTGTGTGTGTGTGTGTGTGCAGCCAGGGCAGTCAGTCAAGGCCGTAAACACCATTCTAACCTGACTGAAGGGCAATCTAACTGACACACCGCTGGTAATGTTAAGTCAGTCTCGTTTAAAAGAACTGCCCTCCCTGGACCTCTTCCCCTTCTCTCACCTTCCTGTTCCTCTCAGTGTCCACACACACACACACACACACACACACACACACACACACACACACACACACACATACACACATACACACACACATACACACACACACACACACACTCAGAAAGAGAGGGAGAGAGAGAGAAACAGCTGACTCGGCATTAAAGAAGAGTGCTAGTTCTTAAGAGTGCAGTGAAGACAATAGATTAAGCGTGTGTGTGTGTGTACTTGTACTTGCTACATACTGAGGATGGGACGTATTTAAGGTATATATAAAAATGTTTTTTGACATATACATCACTACGTAACTAATAGAGTGATGACATTTACACTTCCTCACTTCTTCAAAGGGCTGTTTGAGGGTTCAGACTTGGTTTTAGTGTTCAGGTAAGAACTAGGTTTAAGTTAGGGTTAGGGTAAGGAGCTAGGGAATGCATTATGTCAATGAGGGTCCTCACAAAGACAGAAGTACGTGTGTGTGTGTGTGTGTGTTGTTTATCACAATGATTTCTCATAGGGAGAGAATGGAAGAGAAGAGAAGAGAAGGGACGAGAAGGATAATGGGTTACCTGGTATCTGAGGGAGGGAGGATGAGGAGGTGACGGGATGGGAGGTGGTACTGACAAACACAGGCACATTCTCTATGAGGGAATGACACATTATGAGTTATGGGTTAGACAGAAAACTAGTGCACGAGCAAGAATTACACAAATAACCTGAGAGTGTGCAATTGTGCGAGTGTGTGGTCTAGGACAAACGGAAGACAGCCAAACAGACAGATGTGTGTGTGTGTGTGTGTGTGTGTGTGTGTGTGTGTGTGTGTGTGTGTGTGTTGGTGAGTGTAATGAGAACAGGGGGCTGCTATGTGGTACACTGTGGGCCTCATTCCAAACATTCAAACATTTCCAGCTGTGGACTCTGTAAACAACTCCGGTCACTTAGAAGTTCCCAAGGGAAGGAGGCACGGGTGAGATGAGAACGCTGCCTCTCTCCTCTCCTCTCCCGGCCAGCAGGGTGCAGTGTTGCGCTGTCTCGCTCTCAGCCCACTGTTCTGTAATTTCCATCCACATTGGCCTCATCTATCTCTTTCTTCTACACACCTCTGATATCAGCAAAATCCCCCTCGCTCTCTCTCTCTGTTCACTTCTCCTCCACCTAAGTGTGTGTGTGTGTGTGTGTGTGTGTGTGTGTGTGTGTGTGTGTGGTGTGTGAGCAGAAAGGAAGTGTGCACAGCTTGGCACTGAAGATGCCAGTGAGCTATGCAGTTTTTTATATATGCACTTCTTTATAGCCAGTGAGCGCCTTACTCCTGCCACTTTATTAGGAACACCTGCACATTCATGCAGTTATCTACTCAGCCAGTCATGCAGCAGCAGAACAGTGCATAAACTCATGCAGATGCAGGTCAAGAACTGCAGTTAATGTTCACATCAAACATCAGATTGTCCATGAAATGATCTCTGCGACACAACGGTGTAGCGTTTACTCCGAACGGTGCGAAAAACAAAAAACATTGAGTGAGTGACAGTTCTGTGGGGAAGCGCCATGTTGATAAGAAAGGACCGGAAGGATATAGCAAATCAAATAATTGCTCTTTACAACCGTAGTGAACAGAAAAGTATCTCCGCAAAACATCGAATCTTGAAGCGGACAACAGAAGGCCACATCGGGTTCCGCTCCAGTTTCGGAGAGTATTACTGTGTTTTGTTCGAGTCCAAGTTTGGGATTTTATAAATGGCTCATTTGAGGTGTTCAGCTCAGCCTTGAGGCTTTTTCAGACTTTATTTTATTTGAAATATTAAAGATTATTCAGTCAAATGTAGCACAAAGCAAAAAAGAAATTAAAATAGCACCTGCTAGGATTACATACATGAGACCTGCACGTGTTCACGGGTCTGTGTGTCATGTGTGTGCAGGCACACACACCGACACACACACACACATATGCACAAATAAACACCACCTAATAATTCACATGAACCCACCACAACATGTATGTAGTTCTATATGCACAGGTTTGTGGATGTTTCTGGGCTTGTTTATGTCTGTGTGTGTGTGTGTGTGTGTGTGTGTGTGTGTGTGTGTGTGGGGCCACCTAGGCCTTGGGGCTTTAACGGAGCGGCCAAAGCTGGCCATTAATTGGACAATGATGAATATATACTGCGCATTAACACAGCAATCTCTCTCTCTGTCTCTTTCTCTCTCGGCTCTCCATATGCCTTCTCTCCTTAATCATCCTCTCTCTTTCCTCCCACTTGTTCATTTTCTCCATTTTTGGCTTCATTTCTTTCAGTCTAATGGCACACACATCTTTATGTCTTCCCGTCTGGCTTTAAATTATGGATGCCAACCTCTAATCGCACTTCATGCTATTCAGCATCGCAGCCACGAAATTCTGTGATGTTTAGGAGATGCTGGAGTTTTTTGGGGTTTTTTTTTTTTAGACACCACAGGACGATTCCACTTCAGCGGATTTCCAATCCCCTCTCTCGCTCCTTTTCACCTCTGGGGTCAAAGGTCACTCCTCCGCACTCGCTTCTCTATTCAGCACATTCCACTGTTCCATTTTAAAAATTCCTCCCATGCCTTAATGTAAGCAGAAAGTAATGAAAGCCTCAGTTATTATTTCTTTGCTGGCTTCTGCTTTCATTATTCGCTCGGTTAATTAGAAAGCCGCGCTGTGACTCCTAATTAGTGCCTCCGCTTGTTATTGGGCTACTCTTTCCCTCAGCTATGGCTTGCCTCTCGAACTCTAAAGAACAGCATTTCATGATTGTCTAGATGTTTCCCATTTGCCGGACATGATTAGATTAGTGTTTTGACAGCATTCACTTAATAAGATAATTAACTTCTTAGCTAGAAAATTGTTAAGTTACATCAGAATAAGCTTTTTGACAGGAAAAAAGTTGTAGCTAACATGAGAGAAATGAGCCGCATTAAATATTCCACTCTGTCGCAACACCGTCTCAGACGCTCCGACAACTGGCCACAAAACATCTGATATCGGAAAAATGACACTTTTGAAAGCACGATAGAGTCACCGGATTGCAAAATGTTCACAGGATCCCGTCCTTAAAAAAAAAAACGATCCAAGAATTTTATTTCAAGCAGCTAGCGGTGAGAAATGAAACAGCTGGAAGCTTGACTGGCCAGAGGAGTAACGTCCGCCAAAACGTCCGGATTTAGACCAATTGCTAACTAACCAAACTAACTTGATGAAAACCTCAACGTTTCTAGCTTAATTACTATCTAGCTAGGTAAGATGTTATAGGTAAATATTGGGCGTAGTTTGTCTAGGAAATAGCTATCTTTCATCTCGGCATTCTAAAACAATGTAAAAAATTATTTGTTTTGTTTTTTTTATTAAACAAAACGAGTAACCTGATTGACTTAAAACTCTAAGTTCGTTGAAACTCCTATAGTTAGTTAGTACAATGTGGCAATCAAGCTTACTTACATGTGGCTATATTTTTTTTTACAGTGCAGTTAATGAAAGCTTGACAACCATTAGCTGTTGCCTTATACACATCATCAATGGATAGCTAAAGGAATGTTTCACACAAGAAACAAATTCACACACAATTCTCGTTTATGAATTCCGTTAATGTTGAACCCCAGAACGCTGTCAAGGTAAAGTTTCCCTGATGGCACGAACACCTTCAAGGTTCAAGAGATTGTGACTGGATTACAAGCTGGAAATCGGCGTTTAAACACCTCTTACTGAGAAATCCTACACGGCTGAGAAATGCCTACGTTTGTTCCTCCTCCTGCTTCATCCTTCACGTCATCGCTGACTCTCTCATGCTGCAGTGCATTGTGGACCAGTGCTCGCGGATTTCATATAAAGGGCTGCTTTTGACAAACGTCTACGATTACTCTTGTGTGACTTCGGTCAGTACGTAAGAGTTTTGGAAATAATCAGTAATATTAGTGTTATTCTGATAACATTTTACTGATAAGCGTATAAAATGATACATGGGGTATTTAGAACCTTATAAACGGTGTAATAATCTTGGGACAGTTTATGAAAGCCTTATATTGAAACTAGTGAGGTGACATTAGCCATTTTATAAGGCTTTGTCCTTAAGAGCGCAGATCCTGCAATTCTGAAGAACTTTTTTTATCCTTATCTTCAACATTACTGTTTTTTGGTTGTTTTTTTTTTTACAGCACCTCAATGACACTTCATAAAAAGTTGCAGAAGGTATATACACAGTGCTTCATACCGGAATTATAAATGCAAATTTGACTAGCGCGCTAGCGTGAGAGCATTAAAAGCATTCGGCTGGCATATGGGCTTTGTAAATGATGTCAAGTTGTACCAGAATGGTGCTTTGCAAACGTTTTAAATGCAAATATACCACTAGCACTTTGGTCGAAAAGCATTTAAACGGAAACGTAGCTACAATAACTACATGATCCAAAAAGGTCAGATGGCACGTCATAAAAGATTCTCGGTACTCGAAGAACAGACGGCTGGAAAGTGGAAAGTGTGCCGATGTTGAGTCACAAGGATGCTCAGCACGTCATGTCGCCGTCTGCCTCGGACAAATATACAGAAGCGTTCACGGTCCTCCCGACGTTAAAGGGGGCGGCTCGTCCGGCCCAGAGACCGACGAGCTGTTTTTGTTTTGAAAGCACATGACCGCTACCTGCTAGCTCACATTTAGTGATCCTCTGTTAATGAAACCCGTCTCCAACAGGCCAGTTGGGGTCCAGTACACACCGAGTGACCGTACAAAAATAGCCAGAAGAATTTAAAACAATTTACAAATTAAAAATGGCAACCCGATACGTAGCGCGGAGGATTCTGGGAAGGGTGAGCCGACCCCTTTAACTCGGCACACCTATCCTCTGTTACCAACAGAAAGTTTTACATACATACAACAAAGTCGGTTTTCTCGTAAAGTCTTGCTCTTGTTTTGATTCGGAGCCTAATTAGCTGTTGTTATTCTAGTTTTGTCTCAGGAGTCAGTTCTTGCATGGTGCAATCTGTTTATCGATTGACTCAGAGTTCGTTTTGCCCTTTTGCATTGTCGGCCTTGGTCTTTTAATAATCCCTGCATTTCCATCCACACGCCTGCACACGATGTACTGTTTCGAGATAAGGTTAAAAAAAAATACAGATACAAATAAATTCAGAATGATACTTGAGGGTTCTTCTTTCATGTAAAGTCTTCCATAAATCCTGCAGGAATGCAATTTTAATGAGAAATTTTAATGTATGTAACGTTTGTTACTCCTAAGCTTGCTTTGCCCGACTTTAATGATCTAGGTTCTAGATTAGGTTCAATTAAGTTCAGTTTCGCTGCATTTCTCTACCTTCCTCATTTCTCTGCTTCGCTTTCTAGCTCTGTTTGCCTCTTCCCCTGTTCAATCTTTCTCATCTTGCCTCCTCCTTCAGAATGCATCTATAAAACTGACGCAGCAAAAGAACCTGCAACAAAAATTGGCTGCATTTTCTGTGCTTCACAGCATCCAAGCCAGGAGCAACATCTTGCCGAAAAGTGTTTTTTGATTCAGAGCAAAGAAGCATGGAAGATTGAGGGCCGACTCCCTGCGCTGTCATTCGCTCCGCTTTTTTCTGCTCGTTCATCATCCGCTCTTCTTCTGTCTCCTCCTCGTCCTTTCTCCTTCTTCTTCTTCTAGTCGCCTATCAGTTTTCTCCATCCGTTTTTTTTTTTTACCCCTCTCTTTCCTGATACGGAAGAGGAGTTCGGCTGATCTGGCAGGTAAGGAGTGCTTTCACATGTGTGTTGTTACAGACAGCCTGTTTGTTTTTTTTCTCAGTAGGCGTCGGGAACTAGACAGACAATGCCTGCGGAGCTCCCGGAAGCTAAACGAAGCCTTGAACTTGAACTTTAAAACAAGCTGTGAGCGGTCTTGTATATTTTGTGTGGATTTTCTTAAACAGGCTGAAAAGCTCTCACTCTAAATAAAAAGGAAACCTCTGCCAAAAAATATGCTCCGTCCTCCTTTCCACCTCTCTCTCTCACACACACACACACACAAGGTTCTACAGGTTCTGTTCATTTGTGACTCAGGTCCCACCACATACACGGTTGTTCTCCAGTCCACTTCAGACGAGTAGTAGAAAGCACAGAAAAAAGGAAGAGAGGACACACTCTGTTAAATATGGAGGAAACATCAAATGAGACTTCAAATTGCCTACTCGGGACCACCAAACAGGGCGACGAGAAAGAGGGCGCGAGGTATGGCAGCCGGATGAAAGATGGCATTCCCACCCACCTGTGCTCACTGAGCTGCCTCATTAAGGCACATCCTTGACGGCTGGCTCTGCCTCGCAAAGACAGAGAAGAAAAAAAGAAAGAGCAAGGGAGGCGCTGCCTCCAGAGACCTAATCCTTTACATAACTTCTCAAGAATAAATCAGGCGCAGTGAAAGGTGTAACACCTAAAGTCAGCATCAGTGTTGCATCAGAGCCCTGTACTCCCACTGGAGGATAACACACGACTGGAAATATTGTTTAGATCATGGACTGTTTGGTCAGATGGGAGGAGGAGTGAAATGTATAAGGCAGGAAAAACACAGGAACAGACCCCATACGGTTCTCAAATGGTACTACTGTGTACAACGTGTGTACAAATGTATAAATGTGTGTCTGTGTATCTGATAAGAATGTTTATATGAAAGAAAGACCTCACTGCTGTTGTGTCAATTGTATTACTACTTAACGTATTCCCGTTTTTTATTTCTGATCACTTTAATGATTGGAACCTGGTCATTTATGCAATTACCTAATCATGAGGCAGCTGCACGTATCATTAAAAGAAAAGTTATTGTTCTAGCAAACATGGGAATGGGGAAAAAATGTCATCTCAGTGGCTTGGGTTGTTGGTGCTGGACAGGCTGATTTCAGTAAACTGTATTTCAGAAACTGCTAATCTCCTGGGATTTTCACACACAGCAGTCTCTAGAGCAATTCTGCAGGTTGAAACACCTTGTTGATGAGAGAGGTAGGAAGAAAAAACGGCCAGATTTGTTCAGACTGACAGGAAGGCTACAGTAACTCAAATACTGTACAACCATGCTGAGCAGAAAAGCATCTCAGAATGCACAACTGCAAAGCTCGAGGCAGACGGGCTACGACAGGAGAAAGTCCTCTCCAGTCTGCTAAGAGCAGGAATCTCTCACTTCCTGATATTTTCAAGATTTTCAAGATTTCAAGATTTCAAGATGGGTGGCACGGTGGTGTGGTGGTTAGCTCTGTCGCCTCACAGGAAGAAGGTCCTGGGTTCAATCCCCGGGTCACCCAGGGTGCCTTTCTGTGTGGAGTTAGCATGTTCTCCCCGTGCATGCGTGGGTTTCCTCCGACAGTCCAAAGATATGCAGATTAGGTCAACTGGCTACTCTAAATTGCCCATAGGTGTGAATGCGAGCGTGTGTGGCT
>JAQQZX010000033.1:4952927-4984195 GCA_030068355.1 Notoglanidium maculatum | reverse complement strand
AATGCTTTGCATGGCATCAGTTTATCTAATTTCGACAATAGATCAAAAAGTTGACCTGGTAGCGCAAAACCAATGTGGTTTTTGGGTTTAGCGCATTAAAATTATCCTAGATCAGCTATAAAAAGTTAGACCTTTTTTTCACTGTTGACCAGTGTTATTAAAGACCACAAACCTGAGCAGGATAAATCAGTTACTCAAAGACAGTGATGAATCAGAACAGCATTTTAAGACCTTTCTGTGTCTCTCTATGTTAATGCTGGTGCATGCAATCTAATACATAACACACACACACACACACACACCCCTAGACACACTTTGGGTGCACTCACAATCACACATGTGTATAGACAGACTAACCAGGAATCTCTCGGCGGTCTCGGACCCAGCGCAGCGTAGCGGGAGGTTTGCTCCTCTCTGACACACAGGTGAGCTCCACCTCTCCACCCTCCACCGCCTCGCTCTTCACCTCCACAGTGGGCACCTCCGGGGGAACCACCACTGACAGCGTGGCCACCTGGTGGTGCGTGGAGTCCGTGTAGAGCTGGCAGAAGTAGCCACCCTCGTCCGACACGCTCACATTACTCAGCGTGATGCGCACCAGCCGTGGCGTGAACAGAACCATCTGAAAGCGCTCGTCCTTCAGAGCTGAGACAGAGAGAGACCAAGTGATTTAACATTATTTAGTCGTCAACATTTAATAACTGGGATACACACAAACACGGTACAGCATGAGAGACAGCGGGCGCACACTGACACCGTACACTGTCTTTATTTCATGTTAGAATAGATTCGAGATTCGTATATCTGTCCAAGTTTCCTTGTGTGAAACGCATAGAATTGAATATGTGTCAAAAGTTATGACACAGAAAAGCCTTGCAGTACTCTAATAGTGGCATCGTCATGCCAAGAAAGCTAATATGAGCTAATATGCTGCTATTAGCGAGGGTTATTCATCTTTATTAAGTGAGACAGCTGTGGGAGAAAATGATATATAGACAGAGAAGGACAATGGGAGACTGAGATAGGGAGATAAACACAGAGCAAGAAGGACGACAGAACACAAAGATCAGGCAAATATAAACACCCTGCAGAGGCAATTTGCTTGCATAGTTGATGAAGTTGTCTGAAATGTCCAGTTAATCTAGAAACTGTGCACATCTCTTTACCACATCTACAATAACTTCAATACTCCCTGTATTTCTCGTCAGAATTCTATCTATCTATCTATCTATCTAAGAAGAGGAAAAGAGAGGCCGAGACAATGATCTGGTCTGATCTGCAGGAAGGACGTTCAGTAAACAAGAAGGGACGGATATTGAAATAAAGTAAAAGATAAGGGGGAGAACAGAATATAAAGAGAGCAGATGGAACAGAGCCAGCAAGGCAGTCTCAGAGATGAAGATGAGATGCCACGGTATTGGGTCCTGGACAAAACGGAGGGATTATCGACCGTCATAAAGGAGGTGACGCAAAACCAGGAGTGGGCAATAAAGGAAATGAGAAAAGCAAAGAGATGAGCTGATATAAAAGGAACAGGAGAGGAGAGGAAAGGAGAGAGGAAGGAAGGAGAAAAGACGGGAGGAAAGGGGAGGGGAGGAGAAGAATGGGGAGGAGAGGAGTGGATGAGAGGAGAGGACAAAGAATATGGGAAAGAAAGGGTAAAGTACACATTCTCGCAAAACAGCTGACACAGGTAATCGATTCCTCCAGGGAGAGCAGAATAAGGCACAGAGGGATAAGGAAAGTGAAGGAAAAAACAGTTTTACCTTTAGTAAAGAAGCAGGAAAAAAAAAAATCAATGGTCAGAAATTGAGAATAATAACAAATAATGATAAGTGGAACAGCCATTGTGAGCTAAGGCAGAAAGCGTAGGCTCATTATGTATTGACTGAAGGCTAACATCCTCCCGAGTGGCCTTCTGTTTTTCTGGCAAGCAGAAAGAGACGTCTGTCCTGCTCTCGTGTAGTATCTCAAAGCAATTAGTGCAATGCACAAAAAATACAATAATTGGAGCCCTGAGATGTGCGTGACTGGCCTTTGTGGTACTGGATATTTTTGTTTTGCAGTCCACTGTGTGAGAGTTTAGACAATGAGGGAGTGCGCATCGGAAAAAGGGCTCGAGCGTGGGTGGAAGGGAGGAGACGTAGGTGTGCGTGCGTGAGAGAGTGAGGAAGCCAGTGAGAGAGTGAAGTGTAGGAATGAAGTAGAGTGAGCGAGCAAGTGTATGAGTGTGTGAAATAAGGGGTGAATGAGGCAGTGAGTGAGTCAAAGAGCTAGGGACTGAATGAAAAAAACGAGCGAGTGAAAGCGAATTGAATGAGGGTTGGAACAGCTGGTATATGAGAGAATGGACGTGGCACAGAGATAGGGCGTGAGAGGCTGCGGTGGGGCGGAGGGCGGGATGGAGTAAGCTAGGGTGCAAGTAAAGCACTATGG
Organism: Notoglanidium maculatum; assembly: GCA_030068355.1. NCBI lineage: Eukaryota > Metazoa > Chordata > Actinopteri > Siluriformes > Auchenoglanididae > Notoglanidium > Notoglanidium maculatum. Next base: position 4,981,759 of record JAQQZX010000033.1, on the reverse strand, counting down.
GTGGGATTTAGAGTAGAGTTAAACAAGCTTAGTGAGGATTTAATACAGAAACTGCACACATCAGACACACATGCAGACCTCAGACGTCTGCGAACCTAAGGTGCAATAGTCAGTACTTTACATTTCTTACTAGTAGAGATAAAAAATTATTTAGAAATGACAGAAATAATAGTTTAAGCCATAAACTATTAAGAATAAGTGTATTTTGTAGATGAAAAAAAAACCTAGAATGTTTGTTTGCATTTGGATTGGCCTCTTGTCAGTCATTTTATAGACACGCCCCAATAGCCGTTTACATTTTCATAAATAAGTACGAGGAAAAACTGCGAGATTATAGAGTTGGCTTTCGGACAGCTGAACGCTGGAGTTTTGAATGCCGGAAGTTGGATTTTTATTATTATTTTTAAGTACTTACTGATGGTTTATCCTTCAAAATGTTGCAATTTTTTTACAAGAGCACACTGAATTAAAAAAAAGAACCCTGGCATTATTTTATTAACTCAAAACCTCAAAACCTTGTTCGCCACTGTGTGCGGAGGTATTTCCAAAAATAAACCAAAAACTAAATGGGATGTGCCGGATAAAGTGGCAAATAATGAAGGGGAAGCCTAATGAAATGAAATTAAACCACATTTGCAGTGATGAATGTGAAAATTACAACTAGGATTATTCATGTAGTGATATATTGGAAATATACTAGGCTCTTATTTCAATGCTTGCTATCTTCTCAATCATATATAATCGTATTAGTCTTTTTTTATTTTACGTTTTTACATTGTCTCTTGCTTTTTCTGTTGCATATCATACTACGTACTATGCACATCATATTACGTTTGGTGATGGAGGTTTGGTGATGGAGGGAGTGACTGACAGAAATACTTCTTTACGGACAGCAGAAGCCAGTGAATAAGTAGGTGAGTAAGTGATCGAGTAAGGAAGTAGAGTGAAGGCTGACAGAGTGTAGGAGTGACTTAGGAAGTAAATTACGTACTCTGAAAAGAAGCGAAAAAGCCAGGGTATGAGGTAGAAGTCACCTTGTGTAAGTCTTCACCCCCCTTCAAAGTTTCCATAATTTTATAAGCTGAACGTGAAATGGAAATAGAGATGCATTTCCACGAGAAAATGCGAGTGTGATTGCTCTGCAGCGCAAAAGAAAAAAAAGAGTGCGGCTCATGACGGATGGATGTGTGTGTTGGATGAGTTGTTCCGAGCTGGGAAATGAACTTCGGTGGCTCTCTGATGAGGCGTGACCGAGCAGGACGACTCTGATTCCAAAACCCCATTCATTTCAATGGGGTCAAAAACGCATTGCAGCCAATGGGATAAAAAGGGATGGATGAGAAGCATGAAAAAGATGAGTGCAGGTCATAGCTGATTCCATGTACAGTATGTGTTGGCTGAGTTGTCCTGAGGTGTCATATGAAGTCTGGTAGCTCACTGATGAAGCGTTACTGAGCAGGAAGTCTTTGATTCCAAAACTCCATTAAATTCAATGAGGGAAAAAAAACAACAGGAAAATGAAAGAATGAGTACGAACTTCCTAAAGCTGTATACAAGCACACTCTTTGGGCACAGGACGGAGGAGTTAAAGTTGGTTTGGGGTAAATATCTTGATAACTGCGGGAGAACAATTGTAGGGGAAAAAATGGTCCGATATGTTAATTGCGATTTTTACCTTTTAACTTACACAATATGTCTAACTATGGCTGTGGCTGTGCTGGGAACAGAGTCTCCCATCTGAGACATGGATCTGTCCAGCTCCTTCAGAGTGACCCTTGACCTCTTGGTTGCTTCTTTGACCTATGCCCTCCTCACCTGGCACTGACTTTTGGTGCATGACCTCCTCTAGGCATGGTTGTACCATATTCTTCCACTTTTTATTAATGTCCCTGTGTCATGTTCAAAGTTTGGGATTTATTTACAAAGCTAACTTGATACCTTTCTCGAACTTTGTCCCAGACGTGTTTTGATCGCTCTTCGGCCTTCACGATTCAGTTTGTTTAGGTATATTCTCTGGAGCCTTTCAGGAACAGGTGTATTTATAATGAGATCATTATAATTTAATTGCACATGGGTCAACCGCATTCATCTGTATAATTATGCGACTTGTAATGGCAGCTGTTTGCACCAGAACTAATTTAGGCATCTCAGAGCAGTGGGGGCGAAATACTTGTCCAATCATAATATTTACACCTACTTAAACAGTGTTGCAGATCAAGTACTTCCTGGCAACTGTATTCCAGTGGCCTCTTTCAGCAGGGTAATGCCCCATGTTACACTGCAAACATTGTTCAGGAATGGTTTGAGGAACATGACAAGGAGTTCAAGGTGTTGGACTGTGGGATGTGCTGGACAGACAAGTCCGATCCATGGAGGCCCCACCTCGCAATTAACAGGACCTAACGGATCTGCCGCTAACGTCTCGGTGCCAGATGCCACAGCACACCTTCAGGGGACTTGTGGAGTCAGTGGAGTCAGCGCCATGTTGGTGTCACAAGTGGGATCTACACAATATTAGGCAGGTGGTTTTAATGTTATGGCTGTAAATAATACTGATATATCTACCACTTCAACATCATGGGCTAGTGTGTAGATTTATGACATATAATCCCAATTAAGTACATTTCAGTTCCAGGTCGTAACACTACAAAACGTTGATAAAGGTCACGGAGTGCAAATCGCGGACTGCGGAAAACCACACTGGTGACCGAATGAGGGAGGTAATCAGACACAAACTGAAGGGATGCTTAAGGGAGGAACTAAGGGTGTCAGGAAGCAAGAGACAAATGTGTAACGACTGGTTTGTATCCGAGTGAACCTATTCAATCAACCCTGTTTAGCATAAGGAAGAAAAGAATCGCTTCTAAAACAGATAAATGCCTTCCCACAAGCTAAATGGCAATGAAATGTCAGAGCATTGTCCAAGTCCGTGTCACCTTTAGTCACGCCTCATTTGCATACCGTTCATGGCCAGCCAATCGGAACAGGGTCAGGGGAAATGCACGGACATGATAGGTCGCTGTGCTTACAGGGCCGAGGGGATATTTCTGCTTCACCATTCATTTAAAATCCGCCATCCAAATCCATTAGGTAGTGAACTGAGACGCTCTGAGAGCATTTAGACCAGCCATGAGCTGACACTCTCTCACTGCGGATCTGCAGATATTAAAAGACCAAACACTTTATAAAAAGAAAAAAAAAGAAAATAGAGCTGCACATTAGAGGCGATTCGGTGCCATCGAAAGGAGCATATTGAAATAGCCCTCGCTTACACCATTGCTTATTTTTGTTCTCCACCTTGAACTTTTTCAACACGAATCTATTTACATTTAATCAACCCTAACCTTTAATCAGCTGCTTTCCCCCCCTGACGCTTTCAGTCCTTTAGACATAGCCAATCTCTTGTAACAAAATGGGATATCGGAATGTGATAAGACAGAGTAACTTAAAAGTAAGGCAAAAAAATATGTGGAAGTGACAGCAAAAAAAAAAAAAAAAAAAAGGAAAGAGAGAAATCAAAGCTTTAAAGAGGTCTTCAGAATGAATCTGCTAAAAGTAATTCAAAAAGACAAACGATGAAGATAAAAGTTCAGTCAAGGACGGAAACTGCAATGTCATCTTAGCTCCGTCTACAAAAGCGTTCAGACAACAGACAGCATTCAGTCAAGCGAGCTGGACCCAGTCTCTTCAACATAATGATCTTAACACCTACGGTGGTTCAACTACAGGATACATTTCATTTTCAACACTGATATACTAATAATAAGTTGTATTCAGTCACGTGACTTTTGCTCGCGAGTTTATTTCCGGCGAATGAAGTGGTGGTCAAATAAACCAATTCGGCCGCCGTTACGCAAAGAGCTAGCGAAAGTGAGTCTGACCATCCTTGCAGTTTAGAGGCCAATGCACAGTCAAGATACCTTCAGAAAGGTGCTCTTTGCAATGGGATAGATGCGTACACGTTATCATAGAAGGATTTTTTGGCTCCGTTGAGTTCCCTGACATCTCAAGCTCAGCAGACATCGTACTACACGGCCAAAAAAGCCTGGAAGAGCATGTCTGGGTTAAAGATCCGGGAATAAAGACACTACAAGATAAATCCTGTATCGTTTATGCCCAGGCAAGTAGGCGTTTTTGAACGCATCTTTATGATGGTTGCTAGGACACTACAATTTTTAGTATCGGGTATAAACAAACCACAACGTCACGGCTCACAGTAGCTGCATGGCCGTGTGAGCGGTTTCATACGGTTAACTCGTGAGCTCTGCTTTTGTGTTTGTGTGGATCATCTCGATTAACTTACAGCATTTAGAGATCACCTTTCTCATCGTGTTTTGGTAAAGTCCTTCGCTTTTAATTCAGGGGGAAGCCGGAAGAAACGCTCATCAGTTCCATTGTTCGTTTGATTTGAACAGCCCAAAACAACGCATACGTAGGGCATTTTAACAGCTAGCAACTAGTGAGCTTGGTTGACCACCACGTCGGATGTGACGTCGGATGAAACCCAGCAATACTTCTATACTACTACACTACTATACTACTACATATTTGCACTTTAGTCCTCATATAGACTGACTTTTTCTACCATCGTTCTTTTCATATCCTTTATATTATATTTTTACCTATATTTGTTTTTCCACTTCAATGACAGTCAAGTCTGTTTCATTTAAATTCTGTTTTTTACATCACTGGATAGTCAAAAAAACATTACACTGCACTTTGTACTTTATATTTCTATTTCAAATAATAGGTGTAAAAGTTAGATTTGATGTTACCTTGTTTCAAATCTTTTAACACAGAAAATTAGCAGCTTGTGTAGTTACTGATAGTAAACAATATTGCATTCTTCTCTCTCCTTGGCTGGTGATGATGATGATGATGATGATTAGTAGTAGTAGTATAGACATTCTTCATGAATACGAGTAAAAATCAATAACATGCAGTGTTAAATTTCAGTCTTTTAAATGAACACAAATTGAATGCAACATTTGTGAAACTGAGTTGTTTCAAATGAACAGCATTAGGTAAGGAAATACTAAATATGGAAAGAAAAAAAAAAATAACTAAAAGAAAGAAAACAAGCCTATATAAATCCGTAAATTAGGACCAATAATTTCAGGCACTCAATTCGGAAAAAAAAAATGCTTTTGTATACAAAGATGACACACTGCAATGGCTCACGCTGTGTATAAGTCGGTTTCGTTTCCCGTGCCATCTTTACTTTAAAGCTGTGCAACACTTTATTAGAGCCAACACTAAGTGATCGATAAGCGACCGATCTGGTACGACTCAAGCTACAATGTGCCATACACTCCCTGGTGTGCTGTGCATCTTCTTTATGACACACCCTCTTGCATTTCCATTAAGACATCGGCGAGGGTGCACCGGCGTGTGAGACATTTCTTATCGAGAGTCGCTGAGACATTTTGCTTTGAATTAAAAAAAAAATAAAAGAGTTTCCCCTGTGCGATGCGCTTGGTGTACTTGATCACAGTAGACAATTTTTTCTCTATTTCCATGTCAAACCCTTTTCTTTTCGTCTCACTTAATTCGGATCTAATTCTAATCTTTTCAAAGACTTCTTATGCGGTCATTTATCTTTTCTGGAGTTTTCTGATATATAAGCAGTATACATTTTGGATAGATTTTCAGTTCAGTTTGGCTTGTGCCAACATTTACACACAACTTTACGAAATGATTGATAAATAGCTCAATGTGCGTAATGTAGAATCATTTTTGCCAGTTTGGTTAAAGGGTTGCCAGTCATTTAGGAGCTGACTGGGTGGCTTTGTTACTGCACTTTTTGTTTTGGTTGCCAAGAGAAAATCCTGTTACTCATAATTTGCTCGGGTTCCAGACAGAAAGCATGGTGTGGAACAAAATTGCACACTCCAGCTATTGAGGATGCTTTCAAGCAACTACATTCTGCTCTTCACTCTCGCCTATTCTCTTCCAGCACAAGCCTTCCACGCTTGGGTGTTCTTGCCGTGCGGCCAGAGGAGCTGATGACCTGTGACCCGATGGCCCGCTGTGCTCACCTCGCGTGCCGTTAAAGAACAGCGTCTGCCTGCGTGGGTTCTGGATGACCACTATGGAGCCGTCATAGTTCTGTAGGCGGCAGGAGATCTGCGCTGTGCCGCCCTCGAGAACTGTTACATTCTCAGCTTGCACCGCCTGGCCCCGTGCTGATAAAGAGACAGATGAAGAGAGAGAGAGGAAGGAGGGGGGACAATGTCAATTACATGTTGGTTAGCTCACAATCACAATCGTTATTGTTCTCCATGAGTGTGGGCTGACACTCTTTTCGGTCCGTTCACACGGTTTTCCGTCATAAATAATCCATTTTCATAACCGCAGGTAAACAACATACAGAATGGGCACCTTTAAAAGATTACGCCTCATCATGTAACAATGCACAGCTAGCTAACTTGTTAGCAGCAGATACTTGAACTGTAGACAGGAGAAGGAAAAAAAACCTCAATACTGTATAATGAACATCAGCAGAAGTGAATAACATGCACAGTGAGCCTTAATGCTGTATTCTCAAAATTATTTTGCCAAATACGCTTTCGGGAGAAAATATCTTCAATAACGAAAAGAAGCTATAATGACATTCAATCATTGTGAGTAAAGGTAAATGGTTATAATAATTTTTGCCCATTCAGTACCAACCCTTTAAGAGTTGCATGCTTTGAAAGTGCACCTTTGGTTGTTGTACTTCTTCCGATGAAAGACCTGTTGCTTATAATTGCGCAGTTTCAGACTAAAAGCATGGTGTGGGACAAAAGTGCGCACTCCAGCTATTGAGGATGCTTGCAAGAACCTAGCTTCTGAGAATCAGTGCAAACTGGTACAGTGTCCGTTTTGAAGCCGTCTCCCAGGCACAGATTGCTCGCTGACGCATTCTGATGTGTTCTGGCAGCCGCGCACCTCTAATGTGCTCACTGGCACATGGCATTGGATTTCTCCAATTTTGCATTTCCATATTCTGGGCTTTTGCAGGATTTGCTCAAGCCAGTGCTGCATTGCTAATGTTTAACTAAGCAGCGTCTGGCCACGGCTTTCGCAATCGTGCACAGCGTGCCCTTATCCTGGCTGCACAAATAAAGACCCTGGATGTGAGGCTCTGGCGAAATGCAATTATCCGAAGCGCTGACACGGAGGTCTCGGAAGAAACACTGACTCTTCGAACAGCTCACGGGTCTAAATTTGATACTGATGTTATAGCCTAGCCACAAACTGAACAAGTTTGAAAGTTTATACGTCTGTAGCGTTTGATGGATATTGGCCATCGGGATGCTCTTGTTAGGACTGCCGTAGATCTCTAGATTTCTCCCACCCAACCACCTGAGCTAATTGGCTTACGTCTGGAGTCATAAGGGCCAGTTAATCAGTTAACTACTATGGAGCAGTGCTGACTTGGGACCTAAAAAGGAAACGCACGCGACTTAATACCCCAGGTAAGCAGAGCATATTGCTAGTGCACCTGTTATCCTCCACGCCAGGTGTTTTCTCTGGATATCCCTGATGGCGCACACCATGAGAGGTGGCAATCAAGCTATAGCTCCACGAGGACTGCCGAGGAAGCCTACAGAGCCGTAAAGGTCTCGTTCACATCCTTCTTGCGCGGGCATGCTGAAGGAAAAAAAAAAACTGCAGAGATTAAGGAATAAGGAGAAATGGAGGAAAGTGAAAGAACAGCCTATAGCAGGGAGATATTTGGCAGTGCGAATCACCCGTCACCATTTGTCCTGCTCCTCTGAATTCATTTCAGTTTGATTTAGTCCGACTTAATCAGGTTTAGGGACCATACCACTGCACTCACCGTGGAAGGCTTGGAGGGTAATAAAACATTGTCAGGTGAGTTATTGAGTTGAAATAAAAAAAAGAAAGAAAGAAGGATGAAAAAAGAAAGAGAGACATAAGGACCTTTTTTTTCTTCTTTTTTTTCTTTTTTGCCCCCCAACAATTGTCGTTGTAATTTGGCCATTACGACTTCTATTCCGCTCATCAATACTGTGATTGATATTTGGGCGATTGCTGATGCCACAGCCATTACGATCGTTATTCTAATGACTGTTATTAGTCAGCACTTTGGCACCTACGGACTGGGCTGCTATTGTTTTAATGGGCCCTAATTGTTCTATACATCAAGCGAAGGCTTGGCAGTGAAGGGATTGTGATGAAAGACGTCCTGGCAGATCAGGAACAAACATCACCGAATCCGCGACAAAAGTGACGATGCGAGTTGACTAGGGAGTCAGACACAAACAGGGCTAATTGAGGGTCTGTTAAAACCTCAACAGCATCTGCCAGCTGCCTTCTCACCATGTAAATGACTGAAATGAAGTGGCAAGAGTGACAAAACAAATGACTAAATCTGCCCGACCAAACCGATGCCCAAAAAAGTGCCAGTCTGTGATGGAAGAGGAAGATGCTGGAAGCATTTCCTACGACAGAAGACGGATGACTGCCGGGCTTTGCGCAGCTGTAAGACGTGCAATACAAACGTAGGCTTCATCAGTAAGTCTTGGGAAATGTGTGTGACAAGTGCATCATGGGGAGGCTATTGAGCCTCCGACGAGGCACAGCAGAAAAACACAAAGACCTGTAGGAGACGGATTAATCATGACCCCGTTAAAATCAAGCCACAATAAAACAAGCGCACTTAACAAGCTCGCAAAAGGGTTAAACCAGCAGGTAAAGCAATCAATGCAGGATTGCGCTGAAAGGCATTTAAATTGAGGTGCGGGGAAAAAAAAGAAAAAAAGAAAAGAAAATCGGGTTTTTTTGCGTGCACTTAACGTCTCAGCCAGATGGGGGCGACGTGCCAATGTGGCAAGACTGCTCTCAAAAACGCATCAACGTCCTCTGGGCATCGTGAAAAACATGCTAATTTACTGGACCCAAGTGCAGGAGAGACAGGCTATCATTTCCACATGAACAAATAAATAAATAAAAAGCATACGGAATGAATAAACAAGGCCATAACGAGGTGGGTGTAATGTGTCTGTGTGAAGCAGTGGTGAATTATGGGAGATGTAGGCAAATTGGATTTAGAGCGCTGGAAGAATGCCAGGTACAGAGTACTGTAAATCCACACCATCCAGTAGCCAGGAAAGGATTAGGGGGCTGAGTTATAGCCTCGGCACCATGGGGGACACACACTCATGCACACACACTCACACACACGTACTCGACATGCTACGTTTCCATCCAAACGTTCCACAGGTTTCAAGAAACCTTGTTAAAAACTGAGTATGGTTTATTTTAGAATAATATTCTATAGAAGGCCCAACAATCCAGCTGAACACGCAGCCAGCGTGAACCAAAACCAAACACGACCACGCTATGCCGAAGTACCACAGCAGCACAGGGTACCATGCGGCGCATGCATGTTACTCAAACTATTTAGTAAAGTTTTCCGTCTAAGTTTTAGGCTTCTTTGCTCTTCCATGAGCGAATGTACAAAATCTAAAGCTAATTTGGGTTAAGGACATGATGATTAACGATTCATTTATAATTATTTTTACATGAATAATTCAAGCTCGTAAGTTCAAATCTTTGATTATGAAGAAAAAATAAACAGGGAGAGGACGTTTTCGTGAAGCTCGGATGATGCAACTTCCTGCTGAAAATGTGAGGAAGCGAATCATCAGGTAACAGGATTAAGTGAACACTAAAACGCACATTTTCCATAACTTGTAACGGATGACTCATGGATGAGGATGCTTCAAGTAGAAGATGAAATATTTACCTGACGTATTTTTAAGCTGAAGTGTAATTATAGAAAACAAGGACAGGCAAGAAATACTGTGTCCTAAATGCTGTAGATTTTGTATCTATGTTTACTTCACAAAGAGTATATATTTGGGAAGATAATAGGAGTGGGACACATTGCGCAATCACCTGGACCTTGGGACAAAACATGACTTAAGAAGAAAAAAAAAAGGTGCCTCAGCATTGACTCACTTTGAGCACTCTCTCATCTAATCAGTCTCTCAGAACTCATCCGATGTTTTATTCTCCCATCTGGTAAAAGAGCGAAAGCCACTTTGTATTAATTGACCCTTTCTTCCCTCGTCTTCTTATCACATTCCTCTTTCCCTCTCTCCAATTTCCTATGATTACAGACACATCTGTTCAGACCACCTGAAGTATAATGTGTTGACTACTTGAGCGAGTGTAAGTGTGTGCACGCGTGCGTGTGTGTGTGTGTGTGTGTGTGCCTTTGAAAATGAAGTCCTAATAATTAGTGAGTTTTCTACAGTTTGTGTGTGTGTGTGTGTGTGTGTGTGTACACTTTCATTAGCTCCACATAATCAGTAAACTCTGTGGGGATATGCTTAGCTGGAGATGACAGATTCTTCCTCTTCGTCTCCTACTTTTTCTTCCATCTATCTCAGTGTCGCTGAGCCAAAATTAAAACTCTCTTCTCTCGGAGGAATCGCACTCGATGCCAGTCGAATACAGTCGAGAAATAGAGAAAAGGAAGATGCCATGGCTATAAATAATACATAATCCTTTATAACTCTTTTCTCTTCATTACCTCTCTGTCGTTCCTCCAATCTTTCCTTTATTTCCTTTTCCTGTCCCCATTTCTCTCCATCTATCCTATTCTTGGCTTTGAACCTCATAATTCGCTCTCCCACTGCCTGCTTTTCCGGTCTAATCTTATTCTCCGTCTCTTTCACACCTACACACTCAATCCCCACCAAAACCTCCTTCTGTAGCCTAATCCCTCATTTTTCTTCCTCTCTTCTCCCTGCCGTGTCCTTCTTTCCTACAGCGGCCTTCCTTGATCTCACTCTTTTTCTCCTTTTCCTCAGTTTCCCTGTCCCTAAACATCTTCCTTGACTTGCACTTTTGCATTATTGCACTGCTGTGTATTGTCTGTTTCTCTCTTTCCTAGCTTATTCCGTCTACCCAACAAAGACTTCTGTTTGGTTCCAGCTCCTTATTGTGATTTGTTCTGCGGCTCAGGCTTAGAGTATAATCAGACGGGTTTTGTCTGCGAAACAGAGACACACAGAGAGAGAGAGAGAGATAGAGCGAGAGGCAAAACGAAAGCAATGGTGAAGTCTACGTGATGAGGAGGAAAAGCACATAACATCTTTTTCTAGTCCCCACTGCTGTAATTACACATCAGCAGTTGATGTTCATTTCTTTTCTCATTTCCTTCCTTCCCTTTCTACTCGTGCTTGCCTCAATTTCTCCCGTCCCTGCTCTGCGGGCGTCCTGCAGTGGCAAACGCTCCTTCCTCCTGCGTTTGATCTTCTATTTATGCTGCTTACGCTCTCATTTCCACACTTCCATCACTACATTTGCTCCCGGTCTGCTCAGCTGGGCTCTTATCTTTCCCCCGCTCTCCCTCTCTCTCTTTCTCTCTGTCTTTCTTTCATTCTGTCGCTTTCTGTGACCTTCATGTTCTTTAACACCCCCCTATCCTACTGCCATATTTCAACCATATCGCTCCCTAAAGCTCGCTCGCCTCGAAACACTTCATTTCATCCTGCATTCTCTCTCCATTACTCAGGATTGCCCGTCTTTCGCTCGCTCTCGCCGCTCTTTCTTTCACTCTCTCAGTCGGGTTATTAGATTATTCTTCCTCTCTCAGACCTTTTGCTGTGCTCTTTTTTTCATGTCATGGTTTTGGATGCTTCTTGGTATCTAGGACATACGTAGCTAAGCATCACAGGAAAGGGCTTATGGGTAAATTTGCAGGGATATTACAATACTTCTGGTATGCCTAGGGCCAGCTGTGAAACACACACGCGCACGCGCACGCGCACACACACACACACACACACACACACACACACACAGACCTGGCTTTTATCCCTGTTACCATCTCAGATTCAATGGCAAAATGCTTTATTGGCAAGAATTTTATAGCACTCAAGCTGCCAAGGCTAAAGACCCCTCTCTCCTTCTCTCCCCCTCTCCCTCCATCTCTCTCTCTCCTGTCCCCAGAATGATCTTTTGTATTCAGACATTTCAGAATATATGTACAGCTTCCCTCCAGCTGGCATAGAGGCCCAGCACTGCTGAGACAATGCGTATTCAAAGCTAGAGGGAAAAAAGAGTGGCGGCAATAGACATTAAAAAAAGAACCTGGCACTGCATCCTCCATCTCATGCTGCGCTGATCCTAAGAGAGGCAGCAACCATGTCCTTGCTAAGTAACGGGCTCAAACACACTGGGAAATAAACAATAGGTGCGCAGTGCAAATTACTCCTTGAACAGATGTTTGCCTTGAACACTCAGGCCTCTCTCGAGCTCGCATTTATCAAGTGTCTGAGTAATAGTGCTGATCGACCTCTGTTTGTCTTTCAGATTCTTTATGATTAGCACCATAAACATGCGCCGAGATGCTCTTAGGTCAGCACTTTTACCCACAGGCCCGATCGTAAAACTCTCCTCGATACTTCGGAGGTCAACTAACAGAGCTGCTGTCATATCTTCTCCCACCATGCTGCTTCTGCTGTCTCCCTGTAGAGCTAGCCGTCCTCTCATCCTCCCTGATCTGAGTATAGCACCCTCTCTCGCTCTCTCTCTCTCTCTCTCTCGCTCTCTTTTCTCACTGTGCAACAATCCTCTCCCTTTCCCCAGCTCAATTCAAGCCTTTTTTCACCTGCAGTCTATCATTTTACCTCACAATCTATGTCCTTCTCTTTTCCTCCTCAGCTGTAAAACTTCCTGATTTAGTTTTGTTCTCCAAGTTTAGCTTGTGTTTTTATAATGGCACTCAAATAGCTTTTCTGAAACATCTCACAAATCTTTTCAGGTTCTTTCCGACTAGCTAGCCAGCTAATGTTTAGCTTTAGTTTAGTTTTAGGACTTCTGTGACTTCTTAGAAATTCAGGTTAGCTCAAATCAGTTATCTAGCATTAGCAGTCAAGATGATGAATATCCTTGAATAAAAATCTCAGAAATTGTTTGTGTGGTTAGCTAGCTGACTAGCATTATGAATAAAGGTTGTCTGCTTGCTAGTGCTAACACATATGGGGATATGATTTAAGCTCATCTGAAAGGATTTCTGACAGGATTTTAAAGATCACATCCCTATACATAGTCATCACCTTCACTGCTATTGCTAACTGGCTAACTAAAATAAGACAATCTGACAGGATTTCTGACAGGATTTTAAAGATCACATCCCTATACATAGTCATCACCTTCACTGCTATTGCTAACTGGCTAACTAAAATAAGACAATCTGACAGGATTTCTGACAGGATTTTTTTTTTAGCTAGCCATGCTAACTACTAGCATTAGCCACAAAGATTAGAAATCCTGACAGATTAGCTTTTGTTAACAGTGTCAACAATGAACATTTATGAAATGACTCCTTTTCTGATATTCCTATCTATCTCTTATATTTGTTCATGTCAATTAGCTTAGTAGTGTTACCTATAAAGATTATAAATATTAACGAAATCAGCTAATGGTAGTTAGCTGGCTTGCAAAATATGTGAAAATACATTTATAGATGAATGCTTTCTGGTTGAAGACTTTTCTATAAGATCTCAAGAACACGTCAGCATTCCCAGTCTGTGGTCTTTAAAGCACACCCACTCATTTCTATACATTTTCATATTCAAAGCCACATTTGATCGGGACTGCAGAGAGACGTTAAAATTGTTTGATGCACTACAAGCATAAATCTGGGAGCTGACTCTGTCCATCTGCCTGTACCCTCTCAGTGCTTAGGCACTTATGTCTGTAAATTATGTTTCCCCCGTAATAAAATGCATGGATATAAATTGAGGAAGAGGATGAAAGGCCTGGCGTGATAGTGAGAGCGTGAGGGCTGAGAGATAAAAATTCACCAGGAGAGGACAGAAAGTTCAATACAGGCAATTTAAGAAAGATAGCATGTACGGATTTCTGAAGAAATTATGGATTTGAAGAATGGATGGGGAGAAAGAATGAATAGACAGAATAGACTGAGTGAAAGAGAGAGCGAGAGAGAGAGAGAGAGAGAGAGAGAGACTTACAGCAGAAGGAGAGCAGAATGGACGACTGAACGAGCAGGACAGTGAGGGAGCGAGAGAAGAGGCGAGATCGCTGGCCTGCTCTCATTGTGTATTGACTGTCGTAGGCTGGTCAATGAGGCTTCTGTGGCTTTGGCCAGGCGCACACACATGCCACACACTCACACACACACACACACACACTTTTCTCTGTCACCCAGCTGAGACACGGTTAAACTGCAACCACTAGATACCACTACTACAGCAGCACAGCAGCAGAGCGTAAGGTTTCAGCTAATTAAAACACTTCACCCGGCTGTTCAAACTCTCATCACCTCACTCACGCACTCCGGCAGGAGCTATAACTGATATCTGCAAATTAAAGTCCTCCAACTTTCTCATTTGAGGACAGGAAAAAAATAAAAACCTTCAAGGCTGCATAATTTCACTTGTACTCTTAAGCGAGCCTGCTATTAACAACCAGAGTGTGGGTTAATTAGTTCTGCACTTCGATAACGATCAACACGCGTGCACAATCAGGAGTCGCTGCTTGTTTTACTGTTATCAGTTTTCACTGTTAGAAGTTCACTTTGGTTCTCATCCTAAAATACACTTGGGTTCGACTCCAGCTACGCCCCTCTTGGTAAATGCCAGACTTATTTCCACACCACCACTTGAGTGTTGCAACAAACATCAATATAGATCAGTGCAAGCTTACAGCTGGCTGAAGCAACTCACAATACTACATCAAAAGTATGCAAGAAGAAAAGGTGAGCTTCAAAACTGGAGGGAAAAAATAGGACAAATGCACCTAGCTAGGTTTTGTGGGGAAAACGCCAGCCTCAGCAACTTATCCGACTCTGGTCTTCCTCCTGCCTTTCTGCTCAGAAGACAAAGCAGAAATACGTCTCCAGGTTCAGGTCAACTTTAAACGATGAACTCGACGAAATCGGCGATAATATCTGAGGCTGCTGTGGCACGTGACGTAAGGTCCGACGTCAAATATTGAAGGTCGGCGCTATGCAAGTGTAAAAAAAATAAGGAGAAGAAAAATTCTGTAGCACCTTGGTGAAGCTGAACGATTGCGATAGGTCTCGACTTCTAAGAGCACGCCTTGCTCTGCTGCGCATGGCCTGCACACACACACACACACACACACAAACAAACACCTGCTATCTATCACTCTCTAACACATGCACGCACACACAAACACACACATACACAGGACAGGGAGCAGTGGCGGTCCGACGCTGACAGGACTAATATCCCCCTGCGTCGGGGCCTAGTGTGTAGGTGAAGCGTGCACACAGAGCACACACTCCTATCTGATGTAAGGTGGTGTCATCAGCGGCCAGTATTAAAACGGAGGGCAGACCAACATGATAGATGGCGCAGAGAGGTAGTGTCCCTTGGGTAACCGCACAGGCCGTGCTTCCAATCAATTCCTTTTAGGTCCACTACAGTCAGTAAGGCCAGCTGAAAGTTATTCCACTTGTTATTCCTCCTTCTGTCGTCTCCTTGCTTCTTCTCCTTCCCCCCAAGCCTCTCTTCTGTCCTCCCCCAGGTGGTTTCAAGCTCTAATCTCTCTGTTTGCACACTCTTCCAGCCACCTTCTCGCCAGTAATCCCAGAGTCAAGCTTCACTGGGTCGTCGCTCCATCTCGTATTTATAAAGCGCTCATCGCCTCTGAGCACATTGTTTGTCATGTGGGTGTGCGCTTGCAGATGCGCAAACCCAAATATGAGTGATTTTTGTGCAGGCAGCAGAGGCCAAGCGAGCGACAAAAAGCCTCATTCAGCTGGCCGAACAGAAAGTCAGTCAGACGGCCGTCGTCTCTTTTCACTCAGGGTTCAATAATGGCAGGCCAACACTTTATTTTTTCTTTTGCACCACTGCTTTCTATCTGATCAGGCTTATAGTTCTGCATGAGTCTCGCACACAGTCTAGCACTTGACTCTGCACAAAGCCAATCTAATACAGTGTCTGAATGCAGACTTCTCTGCATAGAATGAACACCCTTTTAAACCAATGTAGGATGAGAGTATTCCTAATAAGCTGTTTTCTCTCTCTCGCTCAGTCGAGCTGTATACGTGGTGTATTGCTCTGGCTCCTCTCGCCCTCCACATATGCCAGACTCATCTCAATGCTCTACGTCTGCCTCTGCTTGGAGTTTCTCTGACGTTCTTTCCGCTGCTGTGGAGGATGTGAAGAGGACGGGTGCTTCTCTAGATTTCTTCAGCTCATCTCATGGAGTTTTCCTTGCCACTTTCAGCCTCTGCCTTTTTCATCAGGGATCTGAACCTACATCCAGATTTCTTTCTGACAAATACACAATACAACTGAAATGAATGGACTAGAAATGCATATAGGCCACTGCTCATGCATGTACATGAATACAAAGCAGTAAAAGTTAAAGGGATACTTCAGCATTACCATGTTTCCCTGTGGTTAAAAAAAAAAACTTCTCAGGAAAAGCTGAATGATAATGAAGGGAAGTGGTTTCATGACTTCCAGAGTCAAAGGATTTTTTAATTAAGCTTTAAATCTGTACAGATCACACGTTCAAAGATAGAACAGCTCTAACCGGGAGGAAACGGTGTTATAAATATAGTCAGTGAGGCTCAAATTAAACACATATGCGCCTCGGTTTCAGTGCATGCCAAAAAAACATCAGAAAAGTAGCCTGTTTTACACATTTATTGACTGCCCCGACAACTGCCCCTAGACATCCATTATAATAACATCTATTGAGTTCATTTGTTGTGTTCTTTTCTCCCAACTGGGAAAAGCAGCAGAAATGCTTCCAGTGGTAACTGCGCACGCAGTCAATATAGCTTAGATTGAAAATAATAATATATTTAAAGACTATGTAAAGCAGTAAAACTGTATGGGTTCTGAGTTTATCACCCCACAGAACAACGTCTTATTAAACACCCAGCCAAATCTGAATGATTAAAAAACGTGAAGTATATATAATTAGGTTTCAAAATCGTGAAGAAGCGCCGGAACCACGCCCAATCGTGCCAAACCATGCCCAAGCATACTTATTCGTCATGTTCAACCATTTGTTGAATATCTACATTAGGGACGAGCCAAAATGCCCAATCGATGTCAGGATTACTTCTTCGAAAACCTGTACTCCATCCCATCAGAGATCCTGCGTACTGAAAAGAATAGCCATTGAGGCTGCGTAAGGAAAGAAAGCAGATGCGGTACAAGAGAGCAGCCACAGCTACGGGGTAGGCCATAAGCAACTGTTTGCTCTGGTGTCCATATGCCGTAGGATACAGCTGAGAAACAAAATAGCACCATTTGGGATCCGGAGTGGCCGTAGTGTGCTAGTGTTGCACCGCCATCTTGGACATGAAGTACGTTTAATAACTCGTAAACGAGCAGGAGAACCACCGATTCGAATGGGGGCCAATGTTTGTAAGTTGTAGCGTTATGGGAGGGGTTATGCTAATCAGGTGGCTCCAGTGCATCATTGAGCCACAATTGATGAGCTTAAGTGATGAAAAACTGTTTACAGTCTGTCTAACATGTATGAAGTGTTCAGAAACAAATCTCTGAATCTGATTTGCACTGTGTTTAATAGAACAGCTTATTGTGAGCAGGGATTATCCCAGCATGTGTGTGTTTGTGTGTGTGTGTGTGTGTGCACGTAGAATGACTACGTCTCCTTCCACCAACGTGTTTCCCACAACATTTCAATTCATATTGTCTCCCCAAATTAGTGCAAATTGAATACACACGACCAGGTTCACCCATCATGAGGCGACTGCCGTTTGGCTGCACGCTCAGATGCCAGTTAATTTGTGCCCCTTGCATTCATTACGGCCTGCCTCACCGTGTATGTTTGCTCTCGTGTCAGCAGGAGACGGAGAGACAGAGAGAGACAGAGAGAGAGAGAGATTACGTCCCCATCCTTCTTCCTGTCTCCCCTTTCCAATTTTCATCCAAATCAAATTGTTAATGGCCGTCATTGGCGTTACAATAGAATAAGAGTTGCCAAAGCACTTAAGGAGCTTAAGGCATGTGCGTGAGGCTCATTTTAAACACGTCCAATCTCCCTCTGCTGCTTATCCATTCCAGGTACTGCACGTCCAAACAAACCAGAAAGAAAGACTGCATTCCCAACTCAGTATATATATATATACACACACACACACACACACACACACACACACACACACACACCGCAAAAATGGCATGAAATGAAAATAGATTCCTGCACAGAAAGGAAACTCCCACAGAGAGCCAGGCGATGCAGAAGGCTCGAGGCAATGGCTGGGCAGCCGGGAGCAGGTGCATGCTGGGACCGTGGTGCATCGACAGTGGAAGAGATTTTGATGTCCTGATCCTGTGTTCTGCTTACAGCGGATTCAATTTTCTCTCCTGTCCTTCTGGCTATTTCTTCGTGTGGGAGAGATGAACGTTAACGTGCCGTAAGGGAGACAGAGGAAGAGTGGGCCTATGTGTGGGTGCGTGTGTGTGTATGTGTGTGTGTGTGTGTGTGTGTGTCAGATGACTGACTTGGCGCTCCGCCTCTCTCCCTCTGAGTCTTGTTGTTTGTTTGTGCAGGGCTTTTATGCCAAGCCGGCAGTCATTACTCAATCAGACAGCTTCCTCTGAGCTCCACTCATTAAAGCAGCTCTCTAACTTTCAGCCTATGAACGCTGAACACACACCATGTAAAACACACACACAAACACAAAGTAACTTACATCTTATGTACACAATTGATACAATTAACACCATTTGAACAGCTGCCGTGACAACAATCCTATTTACATCCTCTTGTTTGAGTCAAGGGCGTGCTGTCTTGCGGTCCGCTAACAACAACAACGCACACGTACACACAAACACACTTCAAGATTTTAGTCAGCTAGCATGAATGTTTATTGATGTGTATTTTCCGCAATTTATTCCAAATCATGATGCTGGGCTTTCCAGCCTACAGGGATCAGAGCCGGTCGAGACAAAACCGTTCCCATCCCACAAATTCCCACTGCAAACAAAACAACAGGACCATTTTTGCCCTAAACGATAGCATAATCAAGCCTCTCTCTTCCTTTGATTAGCTCTTTGGCACCATATCCATCTCTGTCTCTTCACTCCCTCTCCTTCTCTCTAGCCATCAGTCACCACGTTCCAGTCCTCGCTTTCCAAATTGCTCTTTTTTTCTCCCAATGACCTTACAGCATGACTATGAACCTTGCTCTTTTCTTTAGCCCCACATCCTTCTTTCCTTTTTTTCCCCCTCTCTCTCTAGCTCACCCTCACTGGACGGAAAAAAAAAAATAAAATCACACACTCATCACTTTCACCGCACACTTTCTTGACAAGCGGAGGCACGTGGAGAATATTAATGACCCTTGGAGTCCAATTAGCACCTAGAGCACATAACATCTTTATGCACACAAATGCGCAGCAGGGAGAGAGAGCATAACAAGGAGACAGAACGAGAATAGAAGCACAAACTAAAGACGTGAGAGACGGAAAGAGAGCAAAAAAATGATTGAGCGCATTTATTGTACACATTTAGGCTCACTACGGCAACACTAATCATGACAACACAGCTGCAAAATTCCTCCTAATTAAAATGTACGGCTTAGAGAGAAGAAGAGAGGAGGAACGTCTGACGTGCTGCGAGACGAAGGAAGGGTGAAAAATCGCGTAAGGGAGAAAAAGAGACGGTGTAGAAAGAGCTGCGTACTATAATGTAATGCAATCACGCTGGAGACGTCTAGCATGATAACGAGACGCAAAGTCATGGGGAAAAACATCATTTTGTGCCGTGTGGTGAAAGTAGCCTGAATTTTGACACAGACTGTACACATTTCTGTCTTATAACAACCGGCTGATTGACAGATTGGAAACACATGTGACACTGAGATGGGACAGATGGGACACACACACACACACACACACACACACACACACACACACACACACACACACAGCCAACTCAGGAAGGCTAACCCTAAGCCCCAAGCCTAACCTATGACGTCATTTTGGTGATATGTTACAAGTCATGACAGAAAGTCATTATCATGTCTACACACACACACACACACACACACACAGAGAGAAAACACAGTGTGAACATGCCAGTAGGAGAACTGGCCCTTGCAGGTTCATTCAGTGTTCCCGGGATTGGCTCTGGATCCGTCACATCCCTGACCAGGATAAAGCGGCTATGAATCAACACGTTCAGTACTTTTATGAGGTAAAAGTACCACATAGGTCATGTTATCCATGTTAACCTGGTTAATGCGGAAATTTAAATTACAATCTAAAAACAGGTAATGACTTTTGGGAAAAAAACCTCTCAGATATCGCAAAAAAATGTTTCTATTGGCGTGGGACGGTTTTTCAGACGATGCAACAAAGCAATGTTTCTCGAATTCTTTCGCGTTTAGGTCACACGATGTGGCAAGAGCGCTCTGTAAGAACTATCGCAAGAGCACAGCTCAGCTTTCATCGTATGACATCACTCCATTGGCAATTGTGTTTTGGGAAACTTAAAAAAAAAAAAAAAAAAAAACATTCCATTTTCCGCAAAACTGCAATGCAAACCCGGGTACTTTAGGTGCATACTGTAGTTAGTGACTGTAGCCTAATTTGTCCATCCTTTCACCTGTCCATCAGCGGAAAGGGACGACCACAGGACCAGTGCTGACAGATGTGGTGCTATCTGGGTGATGGATCATTCTCAGCACAGCACTGACTCTGACATGGTGGTGTGTGTGGTGCAGGTATGCGTGTGTCAGCTGGAGTGTTGGTTGGGTTTTTAAACATAGAGTACACTTACTGACTGCTTTATCAGGCACACATGCTCTTTTTCCCCATGCACAGTGTGTGTGTGTGTGTGTGTGTGTGTGTGTGTGTGTCATCAGTGTCAGTTTCGGGCCACAGCACTCTGGGATATTTTTGGTTGGTGAACAATTTTCAACTCAGCGGTGACGAGACTTCAGATACATTTGTACCAGCATCCCACACACACACACACACACACACACCCATGTCATTGTCACTGCTGTGCAAAACAACAGATGGGCTGCAGTCACTCACTGAGCACTTACAAAGTGTCCTGTATACTAAGTGGACATAATAAAATAGCAAATTAAAGTCGGCCCAAGTTAGGTGCCACTTAACTGGTACCTCAGTGCACATTAACCCGCTCGATGAGCCATGCACTGTGTGGTAATCCACCAAAAGGGATCCGAAAAGAATGTTAAGTACACCAGACATTGCTCTTAATCCTGTGAGTAAGATGTTAATAAGCGCGAGGGGAGAAATGCCTCAACAAGTACGCTCAGAAGAGGCCAGCGTGTGTGTGTGAAGCGGTATTTAACCCACGAGCACGAGCAGGAGAGGACGCGATTGATGCATTAATGTGGCAAACCGAGACACTTTGCTGCTAAACACACATCTTTAGAAGGTAAACAGCCCAGCAGCCAGGGGGGAAAAAGAGGAGAACCAGGAAAGGAGACGGGAAAGAGAGTGAGATGAAATAATTAGAAGGTCTGCTTTCGGCGTTCACTGAAATATGTAAATCCGTTTAATTTCGCTTTGATTTGCTTGGCTGCTCCCATCTCCTTCTCTCTCTCTCTCTTTCACACACACATCACTATTCTCACTTTCTCTCAATCCATATTAATACTGTATTAATACACTGTGTGTCAGTTCAATTGCTCCGGTTCTATGTTACCCTCAGGCAGAGATGCCTGTGTGTGTGTGTGTGTGTGTGTGTGTGTGTGTGTGTGCATTTCTTCCAAGAACACTGCTTCAGTCTGGTGTGTATACCTCTATGTTTGCCTAATTAACTTCTCAAGATGTTCCTATGTGGGTGAATTCAAGCACACTGCAAAATGGTATGCTAATATGTAAGTCAATAACACACAAGGTGAAGCGTGTGGGTGCGTTTGTCTATTTTTGCAGCCGCACGCCTGTGCGTTTTAACCCTGTCAAGTGAGCTGCGTCGAGTCTGCTGTCTTTGCACCATTATAATGAGGAATCTAGCTGCACGCGGTATTTTGGGATCATGCAGTTATTGAAACTTTCTCAGACGGGGTTGTATATGTTAACTGTCTGTGTGTGTGTGTGTGTTTGTGTGTGCTGTCTGTGTGCAAGACAGATTACTGATTAGAAAAAAGACACAGCTGTCTCTCCTAATGCAATGCTCCTTCATTCCCATTACTCCCTGCATTAGCTCTCTATCTTTCCTGGGCAAAGAAAATCACAGGCTGCCAGCACCCACCCCACATCTCTACATGACGAGGATTTGAAAAATCATAGCTGTTCCTCTCTCTCTCTCTCTCTTGCTCGCTCGCTCAACATTTCCTCGCTGTGGTGAAAATAAGTGTCTTTTGTGATTAGAAATGTTGTTGTTATTTTTTAATACAAGGATAATTAGTTCTGTACACAAGGACATATATATATATATATATATATATATATATATATATATATATGTATATATGTGTGAATAGGCATCAATTCAGACGATTCAGGTTGACGTAACAGTTTAGGCACAATTAGGACAAGTTTATTCTGGGGCCGTGTTGGAGTTATGGCGTGACTGGGTTCCTCACTGTCATACTGTAGAGCTACTGTGGTTCTCAGGGGTGAGTACAGCTACACTGACTCTCATTACTTCAGTAAATAGTTCATTACGTTTATTTCTTAATAATGAAATATGCAACTTCAGTACATTTATATATACATTACAAGAGAAAGAGATTAAACCCCAGAAGAAAAAAAGAAAGTAGGATATGTTCCAGTTGTAAATAATTCAGTTTCGTGACCCCATCAAAATAAAGCAGTTTCCTGTCAAAAGGCTACACTTCAGGCGCCAAATGTCCGAGGCAGTGGAGACCGATGAGCATTCCTGGCCCGATTTATCAGGAAATCTTTCAAAGGAAACAAAGAGATGATGATTCGCAAAAAACATATGCAAGCCAAAACCCATGGAGATATTGGCACTTCACACTATAACATGTCACCTGTGGGAACATGTAGAGGGAAGCCATTAGCTAGCTGAGTGAGCTAGGCTAACCAGGCAGATCCTTTTTACAGTTAGAAAGCTCTGTATTAAACTGTCCAGTAGCGATTGTCTGTTATGGGAAATTTCCAAGTTCTCCTAGAGCCTATAGCTAATGTGGCAATGTATCATCTAGAAACATCTATGAACTAAAAGGGTACACCGAGTTCGCAGACCTCCGCCAAGCACAGCAGTCGACTCTTCTGTGAGTCGCAAATCTGCAACCGCAACCAATTTATACGTCTGGATATATTTCCAATAGGTTCGCTATGCTTCCCGATGACTCCATTTTCTACATTGGCTATGTTTTGTCACTATTGAACCGCCATCTATTGGATTTTAAGCTGTATGACATTGTTGAACGCAGACTTCTGCCAAGGCCAAATGCAACATCTTGCAATGTTGAAAGTGAAACTAAATGCAGGTTTATATTTCTGCATAAAATGTACTAATTTCATTACTTGGATCCACTTCAAAATTTATCGGGTTCTTCCTTGGCCCGTGCTCCACTCTGCCAACAAGTTTCATGGAAACTGCTTACAGAGACACACAAGCAATCAAACAGACAATCAAACTGACAGACAGACCACACCAAAAACATAACCTCCTTGGCAGAGGTAATTAACAAGATCTAGCTAACAATCATAGTGCTAGCTAGCTGGATAACACACCTAGTGCTCGCTAGCTAGCTAACAAACCTTACTGAAATGTTAGCAGCATTTGACTAAGTCAGATAACCGGCCCACGTTAGCTTTCCTTATATACGTTTGATAAAGGAGGTGGTGTTCATTATAGCACAGCTCACCAGGTTAGTTAACAGTTGTTCCACATGTGTCTGGTTGAGTCAATTGTAGAAATGTAAAAATTAGTTTGTGAAGTAATTCTCAGAAGTGTTTCACCAAATGACATATTTACACTTATTGGGGTAATTTCCTTGATTACTACTTTTACTCAATTCAATGTTTTCTCAGTGTTCTTCTACTCTTTTCCTCACCGATAATAATGCGTTTAGAAAACAGCATTTCCGCTGCTCTGTCCCTGCTCTCTCTAACTACACTTTACCTTGAAATATAATCATGAAAACGCTTCAAAGATTTGTTTTATTTTTACAGAAATATGCAAATCCATTTAACATCTCATGCTAGAAATATCCATTTACAGGAGTGGCTGCTAGTGAACCACACTGTGTATTTCCTAATTCTACGCCAACAATCTCAGCACTTTCAACTGTTACTCATTCAAGAGCAAAACACAGACGTGTCAGATAAGAAACCTTATAAAAAATGACTTCCTGCTGCATGAGATAGGTTAACTCATTTTCTCAGGGGTAAATTACATATAAAAAAAGTTAACTTTTTGTAAGAGTAGCAAAGACTTAATGGCACTGTAATGACGGAATCACCCGTACGTCAGGCAGACTAAAGTCTGGGCCAGCTCCGACCAAATACTTATTTGCTAAACAGGTCTATAAGTCGGCTCTAATCCAATAATACTATACCCTGATACCAGGATTAAACCAAAGCTGTAGGATACCTTTTTGGCAGCAGTAAAACCTGCTAGAATCTGCACTTGCTATTTACTGCAGGTTCAATGAAAAGTTATCAAAACCAGGGGTTCAGGTTTAAGATGCCATGGCCAACAGTGGTCGGGACCATGGATGAAACAAAACCAATCAACTTCTGGGTTATTCTTACAGTCCTTGTGTCAGTCATGTTCTAGACATCGTTACTACTTAGGCCTTCGTTCCCGGCATGCAGGTGATTTAGCAACAACCTGCAATGGGAAAGAGGTGTTTGAGGGATGGCTAGAGCGATAATGACAAACATGGCACACCTTCATATTAATGTGACATGTATTCCTTTCTATCCCTCTTCATCTTCTCCAGAGCCAAGCAGAAAAATGATAAGTGTTCAGGAAAGCGGTCAATCTGCTTCTGTTGAAATGTCTCGCATTAGTGACTGTCTACGCTGGCGCAGACAAAGCCCATGCGAGCTAACCTTGGGTATTCTGTAAAAAAGAAGAGTGAAATACTGCCATTACAAGCATCAAAAGCAGTGAAAGGCTGCCAAGGGACACAACAGAAAAGCGTTTGCGCCGTTTAAATCCCAACAATGCTGCGGCCAGGAGTCAAGGAAGCAAATCTAGCCATGGTTTCATGGTGCAAAGGGATGGCAGACTCATGCAGCATTATAGAGAAAATGGGGGGAAATATTAAAAAAGCAAATGTTTTCTTTTGTGTCGAAACCTGCTTTTGCGTATTTACAGCTAAATTGTCATCACTGACCAAGTACAACAAAATTATCTAGCTAGCTACCAAACTCTTGCAGAGTCCTGGAGGCGGAGCTTTGTGTCCATGGTATAGACGGGAGGTGGGATGATGGAAAAAACAAACTATTCTAAGGGTTTTTTTTTATTTTATTATTATTTACCTTGCAACAACGACATGACCTTTAACACTTTCAGCTTTTCAAAAACTATATTATTCGGTAACTACAGTAAAAATAGGAACATACTTGGACACATTTCTGCCAGAATTCAGCCACGAATGGGCCAGTCACTAAATAAGATATACTTTATACAGTATTGTGTTCTTTGTTGCTTGTGGCAAAATGTAACGCACCGATCAGCCAAACATTTTTGCTGAATTTAAATTAGACCCTATGTCTTCCCATTCAACATGGCATCCCTTTATTTCCACTTCTCTTTTCTCAGGATTAATGTTTTAGTACAGCTTAATTAGCAGATTGTGTTCTTTTGTGACTAAGCCCCAGGAGCCATTGTTAGGATAAACACAGTTGGAGGTGCGATGCTGAAACAATAAGGCTGCATCACAGATTTTGGTTGTAAAAAGGACGATAAAAAACAGACTGAATCTAGTAGTGCAAGCTCCTCGTAAATATCCTGCAATGAGCTCTGACCGATTCTCCTCAAAACACCCTCTGATACAAACATCCCCTTGCAGACGGGAGAATTAAAAGGTTGTCCGCTTGACATGAAGTACAAGTAGTTTCATGCTGCAGACAAGGTACATTTCAGTGTGTCGCCAATTACCCTCTCAGCCTTGTAAAACTTGTAACACAGTCACCTGCACAGCTTCTTTATTTAACTAGACTATAATTCTCCAAAACAAGGATTAAAGACATGCCTCCTCTGAGAGCAGGTAAACATCAGCAGTGTAGTTTAGCGCCTCCGTTACAGACCTGGTGACCACAAGGCTGTGGATCAATCCAGAACGCCTTGGGCAATGCCGCAAAATTCCTGCACTGGACAATAGCCTCAGCTATAAATCACTTATTAAAAAGGTATCGACTTCAAGAGAGGATGCCGCGGGAAGGAAAGTTTACAACCGCTCTAACATAAGTGATAACACGAACTAACGTGTTTTGTCGACGTAAATTTCATCTTTAATCAATACGGGGATGCCTCTACCGCCGACACGTGTAGTCCTTCTTGTTACTAATGTGTATCTTTCATATACAATTTAAAAATGTACCTTGACCATGTTTGGATCAATCAGTTCATCTGGTTGGAGCAAGGAGAAGTCTGAACAAATCCACGTATTTCTGAACTAATTAACTGCTTAGTTAATGTGATAGGTAGAGTGTTAATTCCATATAAATCCTTAAAAAAAAAAAAAAGTTCGACCACACATTCTTGTGCTAGAACGCTTGGATCTGGAAAATACCACTTAGCTTTAACAACCTCTTAATTAAATTATTCACTAGCAGTTTTGTTTGGTTTGTGTGTGAGGAAGCTAATATCCCTGCAGTCGGAACACACGGTATTTAGCAGCTAGCAGCTAAGAGGCTAGCTCGCTAAATGCCATGCTAATAAAATAGTGACTAGCAGAAGAAATTGTAGATGTTTTTCTGAAACAGGACAACTATCCTCTGCTGCTTCGGGGAGTAACCTCGTGCTGATAACAGTGCTGCATTAGCAATGACATATCACACAATTAGTCAGAGCTGTAAAAATGTAATTAGATCTTATTAAATGCTAAGCATTAGCTGGCTATGAATTGTAATCTTTTGTTTTAGATTGCGGTAATGGACAGACATTTATCCCCTAATGTATTGTTATTTTCATTTGCACATTTTATCCTTTTATCCATTGAAACATGATATCCAAGAACACACATTCATTGTCTTGCTGAATAAAGATGTTCATCTCTGTCTCTCTCTCTCTCTTTTTTTTTTTAGCTGGAAGCGTCTATTCATTGTTCCGTCAGCGATGCAAGGTGACCCACGTTTACTGCCTTTTGATAAATAATGCACTTGATCTTCAGCTCCGGCTCGCCGTGTCAGAGTACAGGTGACGGCACATGTTAATCAGCAGCTGAGAATAAAGGGTGCACGCTCGCTCCTCTCCTCCCCTGCCATCAACATGTTTACTTATCTTCCGTCATCCTGCTTTTTCCTCTCTCTCGGTCTCGGCTCTCCGACGAGTTCCCATTTGTGTTTCAGTGTGCTAATCACAAGGCTCATTTGTGTGCACGCACCCTCACAAACACTTTTGTATCACCATCTTTATGGGCTTTTCCATTAACCTTAGTAATGTCAGGGCTAAACGCTACGCCTATAGATAATTGCAGCCCTCTACTTCAATTCAGCAGTTCAGTAAATGGAAATCTTTTCGTTTCGAGGATTTTGCAAAATTTCACATTTTGCCCTTTTTTTGTTATTACACGGACACCACCACAGGGAATCCTTAGCACTGTAAATAGACTAAAACAGAGCGCGCACACACACACACACACACACACAGTGATGTGTGTGATATGGAGGCACAGCAGAGGAATCCCCAGTTGGAAGGATAAGCTTGTTTACAGTGACTGATTGAACGTACTGTCCTGTAATTACACTCGCCCAGCCCTCCTGTCTCAACATGAAGCAGACACACACCTATCCTCCTTTTTCCATCTCTGGTTTTTTTCTGTCTCTCCCTGCACAGCTGGGCACTGGATCCATCAATCACACCTCAATAATGTTATTTGCTACCCAGTGGCCCGTTGCCGGGCAACGGCCAATCGGTGAGCGAACAGCGTTTTCCCGAACCAAACCAACCGACCAATGAGGTGAGCCATTCCCCTGAGACGTTCCGCTGTGATCAGAAAGTACAGCAGACCTGGCAGGGTGACAAACACATTTCCACAGCTATTCTTCAAGCTGTGTGTCTCCCTCTCCTTCTCCCTGTCTCACTCGCTCCCTGCTTCTCCCTCCTTCCATTACCTCCATCACAGCCAAGGTGCTGGCCACAGGCAGCAGGAAAGTTCAGGAAGAGGACAGTGAAAGATAAAGTGCGTCACACACGTATACATACACACCCAAACTCAGAACCGCACAGAATGTTCTCCCCAAGCCAGAAAAGCCGTAAATTAAATTATCTAGCTAGCTAGCTAATCTGGTCCACCAGGAATAAACACAACATTAATAGGAACACTTGTTCCGACACCCACCCGAAAACCCCTTCAGAAATACTCCACTAAACTCATTTTTATTTGCTTATCTAGATGTGAGCCGTCATATCAAGTCAGGTATCAAGTCGCACACGTTAGCTTTGTGCTGTGGCCAGTAATGTACGGTAGGTGAAATTGTTCATATCTTTAATTTTAACCAATATTGGTTGATAAATACCTTATCTTCCTGATCCTTCAACAGATTTGAGAAATATTCATCCTAAGCATTGCTTTAAAGCACTTTAATGAACACTAGCCAAGCAGTTGCAGTTATAACAGAAAACCCTGCATTGTTTTGCTATAAATCTGCGCTGCTGGTGAAGTTATTTTTAGGGGCAGCAGGAAAATCCCGGTG
>JAQQZX010000033.1:4914832-4926279 GCA_030068355.1 Notoglanidium maculatum | reverse complement strand
GGTGACGACTTCATGAAGCTGGTTAAGATAATGCCGATTGTACCATCACGGTAAATGGTGGTGACTTTGAAGAATCTGAAATATGAAACATATTTTGGTTTTTTGGGGTTTTTTTTTTTTTTTTTTACACTTTTTTGTTTACCACATAATTCAGTATATGCCATACGCGGTGCTTCATAGGTATGATGTATTCAGTAATGTTTTACAACGTAGAAAGCAAAAAAAATTAAGATAAACCTATGAAGAAGAGTAGATGTGTCCAAACTTTTGACTGGTAGTGTAAGTGTGTGTGTGCGCATGTGTGTGTGTGTGTGTATATGTATGTGTGTGTGTGTGCATATGTATGTGTGTGTGTGGGTGTGCATATGTATGTGTGTGTGTGGGTGTGCATATGTGTATGTGTTTGTGTGCATATGTGTGTGTGTGTGTGTGTGTGTGTGTGTATATATGTAGTATGTGTGTGTGTGTGTGTATGGGTGTGTGTGTGTGTGTGTGTGAGTGTACAGCCCACTTTTGCTCAAAAATCTTTCCGATTCTCATTCAAATGAGCACACATCATTGCTATGACATGTGGTTAGGCGATCAGCAGCACACTGGCCACAGAGTGAGTGAGACAAGCAAAAGACACACACTATGTGAACAAGTCCTTGAACGTGAAGAGAATGTTATCATAGCCCTTATCTCACACAGACACACACACCGACACACACGCAAAATTCTCTGACGTTCACGCCTTCAATTCAATTCAATTTATGTGCGTAGCGCTTTTAACAAAAGCCGCTGTCAGAAAACAGCTTCACAGAAATCAAGATGTAGATTTAGCTCCCCAAAGAGCAAGCCAGAGAGCCACGGTGGCAAGGAAAAACTCCCCGAGAAATCATGAGGAAGACATCTTAATAACGCCTCGTTCCGACAATAATAATAACGGAATTACGCTCTGTGTACGTACGCAAGGCAACTACAAGACCTTTCATTCGAATGGGAGCCGCTGTGATCGCCGATGTGTTCTCGGTTTGGTTTTTTTTCTTTTTTCTTTTTTTTTTCGCGGCAGATTTCATTGAGACTTTACTCTCTGTGTGCCCGGAAGTCTGCACTGGAAAAACAAATTAGCTAACAGGCTATTTCCTTCACCTCAATTGCTTGACTATGTCGATATTCGTCTAACTGTATAACGAAAAAGAAGCTAATTTAGCTAGTTGGGAATCTGAGTAATTTAAATCTGCTTAAAAATTGGTAAGTCTATAGCTTACAGTTAGCCTAC
This sequence comes from Notoglanidium maculatum, assembly GCA_030068355.1. Lineage (NCBI taxonomy): Eukaryota > Metazoa > Chordata > Actinopteri > Siluriformes > Auchenoglanididae > Notoglanidium > Notoglanidium maculatum. The sequence goes on along the minus strand of JAQQZX010000033.1, from coordinate 4,925,018 downwards.
TAATATGAAAACTTACTCCCATTCTACAACTGTGAGGCATTCGACCCTCCTTTATATTGCTGCTCATCTGACAAATAAATAGCGGTTGCTTCACCGTCGCCTTGACTCCATGATGAGGGAACCTTTTGTGGCATTTCGATTCATCGGTAAAGAAATGCAGTTCCTTGCATTGAACACTAGAGGGCATGTCCTAAAGCACATCTTGTATACAATTACAGACACCAAATATTGAAATGTGAGATTTTAAATATATAGATGAACAGACAAACATCTAACAGTATTTAATGTTCATAAACAAAACTGGATGTAAAAAAAAAAAAAAAATGAATTTCACATTTCTAGCATTATCAGCATCATATGGATTGTAAATCTGTGGAAATCACTTATATTGGGACACGCGTCACTCCAGGTGCGATCGTCTTAAACTGGGCAGTGGTGTAGATCTGTGTTTGCGTCTTTGTTCTGATGTTGACGTACGTGCAAGTGAGAATTTCGCTGCATACTGTACACATGGCAAACTTGTACTTGTGCACATGGCAAACTCGAAACTATTTCACCTCTGATATCCTAGTGCCGTCTCGTTCTCCCATTCATTAGCGCATGTCTCATACAGGGCTGGGCAATATGATGAGATTATATTAATACTGTGATACATTATGTCACAATACATCTTTTTCCATTCACTTGAGTCGAAGCGTATTCTTGCATCATGCTCAGAACTGTTCCCCGTGTCCAGGCGCAACCCTGACCAGGAAAAAGCGCTTGACATGAATGGAGGAATATATAAAAATGTTGTTTTTTCCCCAGCTTGCTTTAAATGCACTACAGTTTTGCTACCAGCTTGTTAGCAAACCTATATCTGCTGACACGCACTGTAATTATGATCCATGTTCTGTCTCACACTGTATCCACCAAGAGCTGTCACAGATCCCGTACACTGATTTGATTGGTCGAACGGCGTCCCAAGGGTGCTGATATTTTGCATAAAAGCACTGGGATGCTTCACTGTATGCGTCACTTCGCTCATCTCTGCCCTGCACATAAATTTCCTCTTCCTAGTCTGATACCTAGGATTGACTAGTCTGAGTCACTACGGCACTGTTAGCGGACATCAGCGGAAAATGGAAAGACGATCGGGGCCACGGGAAAAATCTCAGAGAATTCTGAGGAAAAAAGTGAGAATTTCTCAGCATTCTGACTTATTTTTCCACAGTTCCGGCTTTTTTCCCTCAGAATTCTCTGAAATTTATTTCATGCAATCCTCTTCCTACAAATTTTTGCCTTAAAGTATGAAAGTTTGTCAGATGAAGATGAAAAGGAAGTACAGATCGACGCTAGCTGGCTACCGAACAAGCCGCCATGGTATACAGGAAGTGTGGACTCTACTTCCACTGTAAACGGAAATAAACAGAATGTTTGGCCAGATTGTGTTCAAAATGTCAGTTCCTTGATATTAATTTATAGAATGTTGTGTAAAAGCGGTATCACGCTCGCAACCAAACCACCTGCGATACCGTGTAAACAGCCACTAGGGTTTTAATCGAATCTGAATAAACAGATAATGCGTTCTCAACAGACTCCAATACAATACAGATAGAAGGCGCTACAATAAAACCGAATTTCTGTACAGATTCACAAAAGAATTGTGCTTTATTTATACAGAGCAGTCACTCCGCTTAGCCTACACAGTCCCCGTGCTGTGCGATGGCGATATTTACTGCACCTTATTGTTGTTATTAAAACAAAATCATTTCAGAAATTGATATGTGCGTTATACTGAAATGCTGCTTAAAGGACCCCAGTTGGACTTGCAGCAGCAACGTGTCCAACAAACCTTTCTAATCTTTCAGGAATACAGCAAACCCAAAAAAAGACCCCTAATATTATTATCTGGCTATTGTTGTCAACTATAATCAATAGCTCGCTGCTTTGTGGAAGACATTGTTGTTTTGAAAGAAAGCTTACTCATATTTACTTACTCACTTGGCAGAAAGCTCCAGAAGGCTTCTGCTTGAGTGGAGAAGCTGAGGACGTGTAGAAGTTCAGAAACATTCGGGGAAAAAAGCCGTGTTCAGCACATTGCTATTTGTTGTCATGTTTTGTGCAAAACAAAACTCTGCTATCGATCCTACCTACTTCCTGTTGGACAATGATGATGCACCTGTACAACTCAGAAGAGTCACATGACTTTTCATCCTCATCATACCAAGTATAACAGTTCTGGTTAAAGGAAACGGTATCATGTTTCGGCCTGAGCGCGTGTGTGGTTCTCTATGGAAAAACCCCCAAAAAGACGAAACAATTCGGAGAGACTCGCTGAAACGCACATTTGTTTCCTCTGCACAAGTGTGTGAGGGAGACAGCTTGTTATACTCCAACTGACAAACATTCAGACTCAAACTCTCTCTCTCACAAGCTCTACTGATGACGCCACACACACACACACACACACACACACACACGCAGACAGACACAGACACACAGAGTTTCCTCCTTCCAGTGGGTAATGCTATGCCGATCTCGTCTCATTCAGCTTGTGTATGCAGCCTGACTGCCTTTAAGATTTGTGACTGGTGGGGTGGCGACACTGAGCAGACATTAATCATCGGATCATACGCACAAACACACAGAGACGCAGCTGCCGAAGCATGAACAATCGTAGTGACTGTACCTCAAACACACAGGAAGAGAACGATGAGGAAAGTGCAAAAGAATAAATGAACTAGGCACAAAGAGAAACAAAAGAGCGCAATTTTGTTCAGATCAGAGACTGTTATGACACGGGGGGGGGGTGTTACAGTGATGACAGAGGAGTATTCATGGGAATGATGGAAAGGACGGAATATTACCCAGGAGAAAGAGAGCAAGAGAGAGTTAGTTTGTGGCAGCCTCAGGATAGATTAATTAAAGATGTTTATCAGGAGTGACAGAGAAAAGCAGCAAGGCCAAGAAAGCAACAGAGAAATGAATATGTGGATGGAGGGAGGGAGGGAGAGAGAAGGTAAAGGAGGTCTCAGCCCGTTTAGATCTCAGCTGGTGGGATATGAGATTCACCGGCTGAGTCACGGCTCGCGCCAAGAACATGTCGCAAATAACTCATACACAAAAAGAGTCTGAGCAAAAAAATCCCCAGATGAGCCCGAAATCTGTCTGAACATCCTGTTTCTCCAGCATGTCCTTTCAGTGTTTCTGATATTTTATTCCTCCGCTAACAAACGTCTGCTTCAACAGCCAGTGATTTTTGTTACCCGACAGGAAAAATCATTCAAAACCTTTCCCATGTCAGACAATAAATATCACAATATTTGGGATCTCTAACAATGTCCCTGCAAATGAGTGGTGAAACGTTAAAAAAAAAAAAAAAAAAAACAGGTTTAAAATGTCACGTCTGCAAAAATGCACGGCCGTCATTTCCAGGGGGAAAAAATTGGGAAATATTCCCGCATTTTTCAATCTGGCCACAACAACAACAACAACAAAAACAAATTAATAAAAGTTGAATGCATCTTGCGACAAGTCAACAATTCAAATCAGGTCGACAGAAACGAGCAAGAACCAGATGTTTTGCTGGGATTTTGACTTCTGACCAAAACGACGACAACAAAAAAACAATACTTCATTTTGTTCTAAGGGTATACAAACTTTTGCACCAAAATCGAAACTATTAAACAAAGAAACCGAGGAAAATTTGAATAATTCGTACAAATATAAATGGTAACGTCCACTTTGTGAGTAAGAACTAACGAACGCCAGGATCAGACGTGTCGAATTCAGCCCGATTTTGAACACGGTTTTGTCGCGGCCAACAAATTTCCAGTGTTGAGCCAAAATATGGACTATGGAAAAAAACAAACTGGTCTTGTAGCATGATATAACCGAACAGCACGACAGCCTAGCATGCCAACTCCTATGACGTGTTCCTTGACGTTCCTTCTGTAGCCGTTATTGACGGTTTCTCGCCCCTCCTCTGTAACTACATGCAAGGACGTGAACGATCACTGGTTGGGGTTAAACTTGAAGCGTTGCCAGTCTCCTGACCAAGACACAGCAAGAATTTATGGCGCTATGATTGCCTGATCTGACATGGTGGCCATCAAAGACAAAAATATCATGTAGTCTATAACTAAATAACCAATCAGAAATGCCTGAATGTCATGTTATCATCACTTACACCCATATCTGACGCTGCAAAACCCACTGGTGCTCAATGTGTTATGTCATTCAGAGCAGATTATTTTCACTCACCAGTCGGAAACGATTCTCAAGAAACATTCTTGCTTGAGAAATACATCTGACAAAAATTGTATTCCTTTTTCGGACCCCATGGTATTAGTAGGGGACTCCGGACGCTAATATATCTTAACTACTGTAACTGCAGCTACGACAGCCAATAATTTCCTGTTAAAAATAATAACACTTTTGCAGAACGTTAGAAATGTTTGTGGTCAGGAAAAAGCCTTCAGATCTCTCTATAGCTGAATTCTGGCAAAGAGCCCATAATATACTATGACATCTCTACTATAATAAATCAAAACGACATGGGAATGTTTTTATTTACTTTATGATCTTGCCTTGGCTTTCAGGAAAGATCGTGTTGGGTAAGGAGCCAGTTTACCAGCTGCTGTGGTAAATAAAGTCTGCTTAAAATCTCTAAAATCTGGCTAGCTAAGTGATTTCCTCACTGTCCACTTTATTAGGAACAGTTCAGTTCAGTTTTCTTGTGAATCAGTTGAATAGTGAATCAGTTCAGTTCTAGTGAATCAGTTGAGTAGTGAATCAGTTGAGTAGTGAATCAGTTCAGTTCTAGTGAATCAGTTGAGTAGTGAATCAGTTCAGTTTTCTTGTGAATCAGTTCAATTTCAAGTGGCTTTTATTGTCATTTCAACATATACATGTGGTACAGTGTACAGTGAAACAAGACAACGTTTCTCTAGTTAAGTAGTGAATCAGTTCAGTTTTCTTGTGAATCAGTTGAGTAGTGAATCAGTTCAGTTCTAGTGAATCAGTTGAGTAGTGAATCAGTTGAGTAGTGAATCAGTTCAGATTCTAGTGAATCAGTTGAGTAGTGAGTCAGTTCAGTCCTAGTGAATCAGTTGAGAGAAGTGAATCAGTTGAGTAGTGAATCAGTTCAGTTCTAGTGAATCAGTTGAGAGAAGTGAATCAGTTGAGTAGTGAATCAGTTCAGTTCTAGTGAATCAGTTGAGTAGTGAATCAGTTCAGTTCTAGTGAATCAGTTGAGTAGTGAATCAGTTCAGTTCTAGTGAATCAGTTGAGAAGTGAATCAGTTGAGTAGTGAATCAGTTCAGTTCTAGTGAATCAGTTGAGTAGTGAATCAGATTCCTTGCCATGTGATGACCACAGCAACACTGCAGTGAAGCTCTGTTCTGTTAGCCATAGAAAGAAATGCTGTGTTTGAGCAAAGTAAAGTTATCTATATCTATATCTGTAAAACTGCAGGTGCAAACAACCCTGTGGTGCAGTAAGGAAACAAGATTAAATCTCAGCCACTGCCGATTCTAATATCTCTTACACTGCAGCCTGTCATTACACCCTTGAGCAAGATATGTCCTTGTGTTATGAGGAAATATAAAGATTTCCTCTTTCGCTAAAAATATGATGACAGAAAGATCTTAACTGCCCATTTCCGAAGACGGAGAACCCTATAATCTCAGGCAGGACCATCATGGTTGTGAGAAAGAATTCTGTCAGACAGCTCGAACAGTCCTCCTCCAGAAAAAAAAAGCAGAACTTCTTCACTTAACAGTCTGTAACACCTGTTCCTCCGAGATTTGAAGTCTTTACCCTTTGCAGGAATGGTGTGAGGTGGTAAATTGGCCCCATACGGCACATGGACGATCAATACGGCTTTACAAGCAACTCTTTACATAAAATGCTGAGTGCTGATAATTAATCAATGAGCTGTATATTAGCCAAGTATCTCAAACGGGACCTATAATCACAAGCATATCTACTAACATCCTCTCACTGCCCAACTCAGAACAACCAGAAATGGCAACGTCCCAAAAACAGAAATTTCCGTGAACATGTCCTTACCTCTGGAGCGCAGGGTTTTTAAAGCAGAATCCATCACAGAATCCACCGCGTTGGTTTTCTTCATGCAAGCACGTGACCGCTACCTGCTAGCTCCCTGTGCGGCAAAACCTCCGAATATTCATTGTTAGTGATCCGTTTGAAACGTTTTCTTCATCTGCATAAGTGGAAGCTTTGAACTAAATACGCCTTTATAAATATATCTTTTCTTTCCTCTGCAGCCGCCCGCGAGACAGCCGAGGCCACAATTTATGGAACAATTTAAGACCTGTGGCCTAGGATGTTTGTTGGTGGGTTGTTGCAGACCGTTTTCGGAATATCGTCGGCGTTGAAAAAAGGCGACTCGCTACTTGGTGCAGAGGATTCTGGGAAGGCTGACCTGACCCCTTTAATGTGCTTCCAATATTTTAGGAATGCCAAAAACCAAAGTACCAAAGGAGGTTTTTCGGGTTAAACTGGTGGCACTCGGCACAAGCCCCAACCACAACAGACTACTTTTAAGCACCGTCACTAGATTTCATTTCTATTCCCATTCTGTGAAATGACCCTGGATACGCACTTACTCACCACCCAAGGGAGTACCAGAAGGGTAAGTAAACACCCTATAAAAGGCTTTTGTGAATTCTGAAAGAGGAGAGGATTTAGAACGCATCAGGCCTCCAGGATAGCGGAGCATGTGTCGCTTCCCATCAGCTCATGTAGAGCTTTACACCTTTCTGAGAAAAAACGCTGAGGAAAAAAAGTCAGCCTGAAAGACCGAGTGAACAACGTTCACCAATGCAAGATTTACTCTTCTTGGTGATTCCAAATGGCTAATTTGGTTAAACCTGAAAATCGCTGGACTATCCTAATACACTGTACATCACGACTCAGCCAGGCAGCTACTGCTGAACGCTAACGATACTGAAGCCTTTTTTCTTTCACGCAACGCAGCAAGACATGCACAGTTTAGTTTAATTTGCCTTCAGGATATTAAATATTAACCAGAGTCAAGAAATCAATGCTTGTGCAAGATCTAACGTTCTGTTTGTATTTATAAATAAACATATAAACTATATGTGCAACATGTGGGTCACAGCGGCAATATATCTCATATCCCCGGGCTAACATTTTAATTAAATTGTTTATTCATAGGTAGCGAAGACTTATGAACTCGGCTGCTTGAGACACAACACAATTTCTAATGAATTCAAGGACGCTCAACAGGAAATACGTACGAGCTCGATTTAGTCGTTTAGTAATATATTTAATGATACAGCATGCATGAGCTTTTCTTTATAAAACACTGTTTACACTGAATAACAGGTCTGAAGGATCAAATCCTCAGCGATCCAGTGCAGCTAAATCATCCAGTAACCCGTGGATGAAGAACAGGCCCCAGGTCCGGTTAAAGCCAAACAAATTTTGTCCATCTCAGCCAGGGTGTGTAGGCCACCAGCCAATCTTCATTAGCCTGGCTGGGCTCGCTCATTACTTTACTCCCTCAGGTGAACCTGACCCATCTGCTTTCACTGTGTAAACCCTCTGACCTCATCAACCAGAGCCAACATGCCACATCCTCCTGACCTCGCCACTGGCGATACACCGCTGAACTGGAGACCAGGAACCAGCACGTCTTCTAAACCCAGCCAATCATCCCAACAATTTCACCCTACAGCAGAAGTAATTAATAACTTCTCAGGATGAAAAATACGCTCAAGGGACCCAAAAAAAAAAAAATAAATCATGTCCATTTCCCAAACTGAAGTGCTCTGGATATTATAGGTCATACACGATCCAATACATACAACATCAGCAGGTCTTAAGAAATGGAATAATATCGCCAAATTATGTTTCTCAAACAATACCGAATGGTGTGTGAACAGAATATTTAAAATTTTATACAAGCATAAACCAATATTTTTAGTAACTAATGAATTAAACCAATTCATTAGGGATGGTAAGGTTCACTGGTTCGCGTCATTGCACCAGATGGCAAACGCTAGATTTTGGGACGAGCCATCATTTCCATAATCCAATTTATTAATATATAATTATTAGTAGAGGCTCAATGCCTTTATTACTTTCGAGTTGGTGGCTTGCTGATTGCGGCTCCAACGGGATTTCAAAATAAAAGTCCCTGTGGTCCTCTTGCCAAAGTGCCAACGGGATTTCAAAATAAAAGTCCCCTTTCATGCCAGACTCTCCTTGGGACACATGAAGGACGAAGAGCCAGCATATTAAATTGAACAGCATCATATTCTTTTGCATTGCATCGTATCATGTTGAGTTAAATCGTGTTCGCATCATATCGTATGAGTAGCTGCTTCATATGCATCTTTAACGTATCAGATCACTGGCAACGCACCATGTATCGGCTTCAGTGATAGAAATGCACATCCCTACAATTCATAGTATTGGGTGTCGTACTACACGTGATTAAATAAGCAGTTCTCAGACCAGCTTATATAAAGGTTTATTTGGAAAGGCAGGGGCGCTGGGAAATGGAAATGAAATTGATGTTTGGATTCAGAAGCAGCTCCCTTGTTAAAAGGGTCTTCAGTGTGATGTGGCAGCGAGAAGACGTCACTGGTCGAAGGTTTTTTTTTTTTTGGCCGCCGGGCCAAATCTGCTTCTGTAATTTGCCAAATGGAAATGAGGAGCTGTGGGTGAAACAGTCTTATCAAATTAAACTCAGAGTTCCAGGCAGCACTGGGGAAAAAACCCCTCAGTAGTGCTACAATAAAGGTTGTGTAATGCTATTACTTTTGTCCGTACTAACACAATTTAAGAAATTACTTTTAACATTGGGCTAATTCTGGTATTCTCAGCAAAAACACAACTCTCCTTCTGCTCCACAAAACCGAGAGCACTCGCAGTCATACCGCACAGTTTCTGACGCTGGGATATTCATGAAGCTATAATGTATCGTTTGTTTTCATCACAGCACAAATATCATGTACGTTCCACGTGTTAACCTGAAATATTGTTTTAATAAGATTCGTCGCGGTTAGCAAGCCAGCGCTGTGGAAAAGGCGATATAACATTATTGGAGTGGTAACCGGTGGTAAATATTATTGATTGCGCGTTCTTGGTTGGTCTCGGATCACTCTGAAGCCAGCCATCCTTGTGCCAATTAGGCATGTGCTTCAAATAAATGTTCTCATTACAATAACGGCATAAACAACGTCAGCAGGCAGCATCACCCTGGAGCTGCGAGGCAGCAACATCACCCCACTGCGCCACACTACCGAAAATACAAACTCCCCTAAAGGTAAATGCATGAAAATAACCTTCAAATAACTCCAATCACAAGGAGCACATGAGAGGTGCCACTTTGGTTTCTGAAACACTACTATTTTCTGATATTTCTGAAGTACATCCAGCTTGCTAGCTAGCAAACAAAGTGTGACGATTAATAAAATCCATTATGGAGCATTTAAGGAGCACAATAAGGCATGCTGGTATAGAAAAATAATCCCCATCTGGATATTGCGATACAGCCTAATGCAAAGATGATTATTTTCCTATAACAGCAGATCCTGAAACATTTTATTCCTTTTATACCGCGGCGATTTGCCAACGATTGCAATTTTCATTTATTAATGAACAACGTATCATTTGAACGGAATTTTACTGAATGTCCATGACACAAGTTGAGTAAATAATTCAAGTACGTAATTAAGTAATTCAATTCAATGGTATTCATTTTTATTATTTAAAATGCACTTCATATTGTTTCTCTTTACTTAGTTGAGTGTTTCTTGACTGTATGGATTACCACAGTTCTCGCATACGGCTATTTTCTGTATTTTTATTATCTGCTACATACAGTTTGATGATCTCAAATCTCCCAAAAAGGCAAGAAATTACACTAATGCACTTTGACAAGACACGCCTGTTAACTGCAAAGCATTCCAGGTGACTACCTCATGAAGCTGGTTAAGACGATGCAAAGCCATCAACAAGGTAAACGCCGACTACTGAAGAATCTAAAATATGGACCATATATATAGATACACTACCGGTCAAAAGTTTGGACACCCCTACTCTTTTTCATAGGTTTATCTTTAATTTTTTTTGCTTTCTACATTGTAAAACATCACTGAATACATCAAAACTATGAAGCAACACGTATGGCATATACTGAATTATG
>JAQQZX010000033.1:4877878-4899874 GCA_030068355.1 Notoglanidium maculatum | reverse complement strand
TCTCCCTCTCCCTCCCTCTGTCTCTCTCTCCCTCCCTCTGTCTCTCTCTCCCTCCATCTCCCTCCCTCTGTCTCTCTCTCCCACCCTCTGTCTGTCTCTCTCTCCCTCCATCTTCCTCCATCCGACTCTCTCTCCCTCCATCTCCCGCCCTCTGCTTTCCCTCTGTCTCTCTCTCTCTCTCTCTCTCTCTCTCTCTCTCTCTCTCGCCCTCTCTCTCTCTCTCACTCTCTCCGTCCATGTCTCTCCCTCTGTCTCAGTTCAATTCAGCCAAAGCTTTATTGGCATGACTGTAAGTACAATATTGCCAAAGCATAAAATATAACTTGTCGTGACAATAAAAAGGATTAAAAAAATTAAATATCTAAAGTTAAAAAAAATGATACAATTATGATAATAGAGTAACATACCATTAAGTAAACAGAACTTACACAGTTAACAGATAATGAAAGTTAAAACAAAAAGCAATAAGTTTATTTATTACAGAAAGTTTTCTGGTATTCTTTATTCTCTCTCGTCCTCCCTCCGTCTCGCCCACTGTTTCTCAGCTCCATCGTTCTCTCCCTCACTCTCTCGCCCTCCCTTTGTCTCACCCATTGTTTATCCCCATCTCTCTCTCTTTCTCTCTCTCCCTGCATGTCTCTCACTCTACCTCTTTCTCTGTCTCTCCCTCCTTCTCTCCCATAGTCTCTCACTTGGTCTCTATCCCCTGTGTCTCCTTCTGTCTCTGCCTTCATCTCTCCCTCCATCTCTCTCCGTCTCTCCCTCCGGCTCTCACCCTGTTCCTCATCTCCCTCCTCATCCGTTCACAAATGTAGGCCATCAAAAAAAATTCTAACGGCATAAGAAGGGGTTTTAATCAACAGGTTTTGAATGAGTAAACAGGTAGGAGGCGATTAGTGAAATATTGATGATGTGGTCCGAGAGCTTATTAACAAAGCGGCTCTCTGGTGCACCGAGTCTGAACCAGTGCGCATGGATGGAGTGCAGCGGAGGAAATAAGAGAGAGGGAGATGGAGGGACAGAGAGAACGAACGAGTAGCACAGTGAGAGGAGAGGAGCAAACAACAGAGAAGGGAAGAAACGAGGGGAGCGAGACAGAGAGTAAGCTAAAGAAAGGGATGCATGAAGAAGGAACACAATGTCCGAGGATAGAAGTGTAAGGAAGAGGAGAACAAAAAGAACAAAATGTGAGGAAAGAGGAAGAAAGAATGAGAAACAGAGAGGGTATTGCATTTGGGACTGGTTTTGTACCGAGTGAGAGAGGTGGAGAGGTAGATGAGGGAGTTCTCAGGCAGATGGAGGTGAAAGAAGACTTTGTGTAGAGAGCAAGAGCATGAGAGAGACAGAAAGGGGCAAAGCATGAGGGAGAGAATGTGTGAGGGAGAGAGAGAGGGGATGTGAGGAGAGAGGAGAGCGTGGTCTCAATGGTGCAGTAGTGCAGCACACTGTGTAATAAATCTAATGAAATACTGCCATCCCCTGTGTACACTTAACCAGAGAGAGAGAGAGAGAGAGAGAGAGAGAGAGAAATGGGACAAAGCACATAACACCAGTCTACACACCATACACACCTACAGGAAACTTCCATCACATGAATCAGTTTTAACTACTTGAATCATTTCGCTTACTAATTTACACTCATCTGACACTGAATCAGAATCAACTCATATTTGACACATTCGATTCATCTTCTTAGCCACACCTTAAACGCTTCATCCGACACACATAACACATGAACAAGGATAAAACCCGCAAGCTCTTAATGCAAGCATCACACTGTGTATGTTTGGTTCAGCTGAGCATCAGGATCAGCGCTGCATTAAGCAGCCTAGGAAAAAATAAAAAAAACGGGCTCAGTGCATCTTTATCACTCCAATACAGTGTGAATAATGTTGAGTACCAGGATGGTAAACTGGCTGCTACTAATAACAACAACAACAACAACAACAACAACAACAATAATAATAATAATAATAATAATAATAATAATAATAATAATAACAACAACAACAATAATAATAACAACAATAACAATAATAATAGTTGTGTTATGGTTTGTAACGGATGTTAAAGTAACATTACTGTGGATACATTAATATTAGCGGGTTGTGAGCAGGCGTGTATATGGTAATGCAGCTCTTGTGCCATAGAAATGCCTTTGAGAATGGTGACATGCTAATTTCATCACATCGCTCGCGCTCAGTTACAAACAAACGCTACGAGTTGAAACGGTCAAATATTCCATCTGTAAACACCTTTCCATAGCACTGAAGTAAGACTTCATTATGTGTTCTGGATAAGTAAAGTAGAATACAAATCATTAATCAATCAAAGAATTTTTTTGGGCTATTTTGCCCGTTTGTACACACACGCGCGCACACACACACACACACACACACACACACACACACAGTACAGACAGCAAGTCAGCGTGAAAAATACACTAATAAGGAACAGGATGGGGAAAGATAAACCCATTTTAATTGCTTAATGGCCTGTTAGGGTAACGTGTTGAAAATGTAATCAGCTCCTTATTACAGAAACAGTTTGTAATTTTTTAGAGCACTCTGCTACCTGCATGCCTTTTAGGTAAAAGGGATGGAGCTAATTAAGAAACGAATGGGATCCGTTGCACGGATGTTTGGAATTGTGCTTTTATTAACGGTCTAAACAGCTTATGCATTCCAAACTACATCTATCAGAAAGAGCACAGTTCCTCAGACATTTTTAGTCGATACGTGGCATGTCCAGCGACGATTTTTACAACATAGATTTTTTCCACGACGAGCTTTTCTATCGCCGCGCGGCAGCCTGAGAGGACGTCAGATCCAGACAGCTAATGAGCAACTCAGGAATGACAGCAGCAAAGAAAACCTCTCGGATATAACATGAAGAAATTCCGAGAGAAGCCACGACTCGGAAGACCAGTGCTTCTCGCTGTAAGCTAACAGATTTATGAGCAAACTAACAAAATTGACATAAAGCAGGATTAAAATAAACGCAAGCCTTCATTCCTTTTTTTTTTTTTTTTTTTTGAGAGCTAAGCCTGTAAACAGGAAATGATGTGCTAAAGGTCCGTGGGGAAGACTGCAGTACCGGCCAGGACAGATTATAAATGATAAAGTATTATTATCCGATATAAGCGGTGTCGCGCTGACTCTAAGACCCGTTGTACAGTGATTTGTAGCTTTTGTGTTATTTCTATACAGTAGATACACTACTCAAAACTCCAGCAAGATTATAAGAAAGTATAGCAGGATTAGCCTGGCACTAACGTGATCTTAATCCCATGGCTGTGCGAGAACAAATTAGGATTACCGCAGCGGCAGCGATCGCACAAACAAAGGCTACTTATGAACTTTAAGGTTTTATTTCTGAACATGAACATGCAATGACCTTTTCATAAGTACGTACTTCCAGACAGATATCTCCCAGGTGTAAGATTTCAGCTCAGAAAACGGTACAGGACTACAGAACAATGGCACAAAGACTAAATTAGACGATGTTATTTGTATTGATGAATTTTATTTTAATAAGTAGACATTAGACAATGGCTGCCTTTATAAGCAGTAAAATGACACATTCTGTTCCTATTCTGTAAGTATTTCTAGACCTTTACTAATTATATCAGGAATATATGCTGATTTTAGAAACTAAATCAACAGTACTTGAACCAGAAGGCTGTCCCCAACTGTTTTACTCCTCTTATACCACAGCAATTTGAGGCCAATTACCATTTTTTATTTATTAATGAACAACACGTCACGTTGCTCTTTTTATAACCATTTAAAAGTACCAAATGGTGCTGGATAACATTTTTGAGAACCCAAATGTTGAAAAATGGAGGCTCATACTTATTATTTACGCTCCAAGACACGCTTAGAAAGGGGGGGGGGGGGTAAGAGAGGGGCGTTCAGGTGGTTGAATCCTACATAGTGGATCTTTAAAAAGCAGAAAACTGTAAACTCTGCCTGAAGACTTTCCCATGATGGACTGCTACAAAGGGCTTGACAATTGAGACTCGTTCCATTAACTATTCACCCATTACAGCTATTAAAGTCCCTGTGAATGAGTGGTTACTATAGAAACAATAATATATTAGAATGAGCGAATCAATATTAGAATCAACTCTCAGATTCAAGAATTCAATGCTACTTGGGCACACATTTGTTTTTTTAATTACCTTATTAGAACTGTGATTCGTAATATTGCCATTCAGTGGATGTCACTAGTTTCATCCATTCGGTTAGCATTTTCTGGCCCTGAAACAAGCTCCGCCCCCCAGGCCTTTATCCCACATGTAGATTTCTTAGCGAGAGCAGGTGGAGTCAGAAAAGAGAAACGCTGACAATGTTTTCATAGAAATTGCAAGTGAAGGACAGTTACACACCGCTTCTTTAATATGGGAAGAAAGAAGCTACAAGAAATAGATAGTCTTAAACCACCATCATGCGTCTTTCCTCTGTCGTCCTGCATCAGCAGCAAGCGGGAGGATGAGAGACTCTACCAAGCAAGCCGTGTCCCCAAAACTGACGCGGTCTTCTTCATGACTCCCTCCCCTCTGATTTACTTCAAACGTGCTGTGAGATGTGCTGAAGGGATATGAGGAGAAAACAAGCAAAAGAGGGATGAAAGCGGAGAACGGCGAGCAAAGGGAGAAAGTTGTGATCGATTTTCACATGGATGCAAAGCTGGTCTCCAGACAGCGGGGACGAGAGAAACAGCACGGGGAAGAAAGATGGGAAGAAACCAGGGACGGTCGTAGCTCTCCTCTTGTTACACCCCTTTATTCGTTGACCTTTCTCCCTCCCTCGCTTTCTCTCATGCTTTCTTTCAGCTCTTTTAATTTGACCAAACTCTCACGGTCAGACTTTTATTCAGGCAGGGCTCGTTGTGTAACTGGAGCGCTCAGACACGGACGCAGAGAAAGGCAGGGAGGAAGAAAGGAAGCAAGCCCGACAGACTAAAGAGATCGAGAGGGGTGGAGGTGCAGATCAAGAAGAAGATAAACACATTTGGGAGGAAAGGCGAGAGAATAAGACGTATGTGAAAGACGTACAGTATAAAAGAAGAGTTTTTGTTTTATGCTTTTCATGCCAAACTGGGCTGCGTCTGTCTTTATGAGCGTGTGAGAGAATAGATGACTTGGGGAGCGAGTTAGGGAGCGAGAAAGTGAGTGAATGAAGGCAATATTTTTGTCTTTGGCAGTCTCATTTGCACCCAGACGTCTGACACACTTGCAGTTACACACGCTCGAACACCTCTGATGAGACCGGCAAGAAAGCGAGAAAGAGAAATTCACAAGCACATGATATCACTTTCTGTGGAAAAGGAGGGAGAGAGACAGATAGAGGGCTGTTTGTGTCTGTAAAATGTCATTAATAAAAGCTAAAAATAACACTTCCACATAGCAGCACAGATCTGAGTAATAGCGCGAGGCAGCGCAGTAATTATGTGGGACTATTAGAATACAGGCTTTTATTAAATATTAAGGGAGGAAGTAGCACACTCTGCTAATGCTTTTGAACAGTATCCTGTCTCACACACACACACACACACACACACCTGCTGTTCTTATGTTTAACCAGTACCATTAATGAATATTCCTGAGTTGCCAGATTTTGAAAATATAACACAGATCCTCACTTAATCGCATTCCAACTCCAAACTTTCAAAAATGTAACCAAGGAAGTGAGGACTTGTGTCACTATCTCGCTGATGGCAATGTTGATTGCTTTGCCTCTCGTTCACCCATTACGATATTAAAGCTGTGACTGAAGAACACGATCCATCAAAAAGACGGTCTACAATCCAAAAATCTGTAAACCTTCTAGACTTTCACCGGCGTGAAATTTTGGCCGATGATTAATTGTCACACGCGTAGCATTAGCATAATACACGCATTAGCATAATAATGCACATGCATAGCCATTGATCAAGCCTGAATATACAGGTCGTTTAGATTTCTGGTTGCTTGGTAGCTTGGAAAAGAACTGCAAATCTTTGCAAGCCTTGCAGCGGCATGGTGGCACAGCGGGGAACGTTTTCTGCCTCGCAGATCCAGGCTCTCAGGGTTGGATTGATCCTGAGCTCCGTTTACTCTCCGTGTGCAGTCTGATGTTCCTCTGGGACCCTCCCGCCTCCCAAAAACACGCCGGTAGGTGGACTGGGGTCTCTAAATTGCCCCTAGGTGTGAAGGAGTGAGTCAGTGTTTGTGCGCACGGGGTCCTGTGATGATCCGGTATCTCATCCAGGGTATTCAAGCCGCATAGTCAGTCTTCCCAAGATAGGCTCTGTATCCATATATATATATATATATATATATATATATATATATATATATGAGGTGCTCTTGGCAAAGCATCTGAACTTCAGTATTACAGTAGCACGGTCCGTCCAGGTTGCATAACTATTGAAGATGTGACTGGAGTTATTGAGAATAAAATAAATGAATGAATAGATAACATATTTGCGCTTCCCTTTTTAATGTGCGATAGTAAATACTATACATGTTCTGTGCTAATCTACACCACGTACACAAGTATAGCTGCACTAATTACTCCAATAATTACTTCAGTAAACATCGCAGGGTGTCACAATAATAATAACAACAATCAAAGATGTCAGTAAAACGTGAAGAACTGTTACCTAATGATTCATGCTAATCACTTAAAAACAATCCAGCTCTGCTTAAATATTTAGGTGTGAATATCTTAATTGTGTCAGTCCTTATTTTCCTTGTACAATGCAGAATGTCTCAGCTGGTTCGCACAGCGCCTAGTGAGGGTGAACTTCACAGAGAATATCAAAGCTACAGCTATAATAAAATTGACTACCCCATAAAAGTAACAAACAACATGCTGCTTACCTGGTCAGTGAATTCGACCTCTACCTCCATTATTTACTCCACCAGCGCAGACACGGATTTATCTGTCCGCTCAATGTAGGCTAATTTTTCTGTAGTTGGCTGCCAGCCAAGCAGCTCTTTTTTTCCTTTTTTTTTTTTTTATTGGTAATAGCTGAGGAAACACTGATCTGAGTTCAGCCATCATTGGCTAATTCACAGGGTTGGTGTTTCATAAGGCAGGTATTTAATATGGAGGTACTGCACTTGACATATAAATGCCACACATCATCACCTGTCAGATTAAATCATGTTATTTTGGAGATTATTATGTGAATGTTCTTATGTCGTTCTCCCCGTGCATGCATGGGTTTCCTCCAGCTGTTCCGGTTTCCTCCAAAGACATGCAGATTAGGTCAGCTGGCTACTCTAAATTGCCCATAGGTGTGAATGCGAGCGTGTGCGCTTGTTTGTCTGTGTCGGCCCTGTGGTGGACTGGTGACCTGCCCAGGGTGTACCCCGCCTCTCGCCCGAACATGCTGGGATTGGCTCCAGCTTCCCCGCGACCCAGACGGATAAAGCGTTATGGATAATGGATGGATGGATGGATGGATGTTCTTTTGCCTAAAAGCATCTGGCCTCATTTATCAGTCTTCTACTAAAGTCACGTGTACATGTTTGCGTAAGCCAAAGCGAACTAAAAACGTCCTCTGCGTTCTCGCCAAATCTTTGTACATCTTAATAAACGCCAATGACTTGTAAATTATCAGGCGCATGCAGGACACGGCTGATTTGCATTTGGCGACGCCCACAAAGCTCCATAAAAGGCAACGCTCACGTAGCTGACAAGTAAGCAGCCAATAAAGACTTCTCACAAGTCAAACGAACATTATTTACACAATTTACTTACTGAAAAGGGCAAAAGTGAGAGAATTACGGAAAAGGTGGATTAGATGTGAATTATATGAGGTGAAAAGAAAATGGAGGGAGAAAAATCCATGTGGGCCAAAAGCACATTCAGGGAAACAGTTTTTAAGGGCATGTGAGGACCATCGGGAGGAAGATGATGGCAAGCTGTGGAATATTCAGCACATTGCAGCATGAGACACAGCAGACCGGTCACTTATCAGCCACTTAATAAAGTGCTGGCTCGGATAAAATGTTTCTTTGGCATTAAAAGAAAACGCCTGCTCCGGCGCTCCATTTATACAGCGCCATTCTTAATCGGACGACTTATTCGTCCTCATTTATGTAACATTTGCTTGCTGCCTTAATTCTTTTTCACATTTCATACCACTTTAGTTAATGCCTTTAATGTGAAATGACTGCGTTTCACGGAAACGGTTAATCGCCAATCAACTGAGGTTTACATTAGTTAGTCTCCTTACGTGTAACCTTACTCTCACTCAGGAGCATGTGTACGTTACGCCGTTTGTTTGGTTGTTTTGGGTTTTTTTTCCAAAATTACAAGATTTTCATGAATACCAAATTTCTTGTGCAAATGCTCTTCTGAACAATTTATGAATAAATCAGTTCATATCCATCTTGATAATTGTCAGTCTTAGACACACCCCCACACACACCCCTGACAGGACGGTGTATCCTGGAGCTGAAAACGGTGATCACAAGTGTACAAGATCAAGTGTCTTTCATCATTAACTTGTCATTAAGCAGTATCAGGGTTACAACTTGTGTGGAACAAAAGGCGTAAAATAGCTGATTAAACTGAACATAATCGAATATGTAAGTTCGTCTGTGCTCTACCTACACACAAGTCCACAGGCGTTTCAGGAAGTGTGAAGTTCTGACATCTTTATCGGATCACTGAATTGACTTAAGGACTGTCCCGTGCGCGTGACGCTTCTTTACAGGACCGCAGCTCGACATCAACATGTGGATCTTCAAGAGCGCACCGGTGTTTAGGGTACTGTTCTGCATGCAGCCTGTTGATCTATTTCTCTATGTTACAAATACACACACACACACACACACACACACACACACACACACGCGCGCGCACACACACGCGCACACAGAGGTTTAGTACATCTAAATACGGCAAGAAAATTCATCAGACACATGCTGTTTGGCGTATCCTGGCCTGTTCCATCTGATACACAAACATATTTTTTCATTGGATTATTTCTCAAATGTGTTCAAACAGACCCAGTCATATGTAAATCCGACCTCAGGCACATGATCTCTTGTAATTGTTTGCCCACTCACACTAAACAGAGTGCTCAACCACCCCACACACAACCCACCCACCCACACCCAAACACACACACACACACACACACACACACACACATGCAACCTTGTCAGTGTTTTCTTATACAGAGAAATCACAGCTTCATCCCGATAGGTAAACACACACCTACGCACACACACACACACACACACACACACTGCCTGTTAGACATGCTACACACTCTTTGGGAAGCAAGGCTAGATCTCACCTCAGGGGTGTGTGTGTGTGTGTGTGTGTGTGTGTGTGTGTGTCTAACCCAACACTGTGGCAGAAAGAGCTGGAGAAATTAATATCTACAACATACACGTCGATCTCCTCCAGTCCTCCACTGGTCCGGGTGGACGAGGGCTTCTTCCGAGCTCTGCTGAGAAACAGCAGCACGAAGCGGTGCTGTATCGCTACACTGCCTACCATAACACTTCAGGCCAAGTTGCACTTTTCGTTTCCTAGATGAAGTCAAACAACCTCTGCGAAGAAAACACTGCAATAAAGCACCACTTGCTCCATCGCAGCAGAGGTTCTGTTTTCATTTACGGCCAGATTGCCTTCAGCCGGCCTACAGGAAACTCAAAAGCCATGTAGCTGCTTTTGATTTCATTATTTCATATCCTGCTCCACTGTACAGTACAAAAAGTTTAGTTAAAAACAGCCGTGGCCACGCCCACAAATCTTCGTCAGCTGAGACGAAGACTTTTAACCGAAACGTCGCAGCTGAGTGACGGGAAAAAGATCACACACACTAAAATAGCCCGCATTGTGAGCTCATTCGTAGGCTCACATAGAAATGCGACAGGAATGAGGAATAAACACGCACGGACCTGTTGGAGCAAGAGGCTGGAGGCTGAAAAGTGGAAATCCCCTCACACAAAAGTGAAAGGCCCGTACCATGGAAAAACCTATCTTACTTACAGTTTCGATATTAGTTTGATTGCACCTGAGTACACAAGCAAGTTTAACCTTTTCATTTGTTACTCATCTTCAATATATTATATAGTTAACAATACAAAATCTTAACTCGACCCCAAAGCCGCTGTGCTGTTAGCTAAGGCTTTGATTAGCGTCGTAAACCTGATGCAGCTGATGCCTGGCCAGAACCACAAAACGCAAAATGTGACACGTCACTGATTTATTTAGTGTCCTGGATCATGCTTCGATCATCATTACAAAAATAAACCACAGCACAATTTTAGATTATGGTCAAGTTTCAAATCTTACAGGACGTCTCACTGACCAGCGGAACATCGGATCAAAACAAATTCGCCGACCAGCGTTTAGCTCGGCTGTCACTGGTTATCAATCCAATACCGCAGCGCTGCCGAACTGTCAGCTCTGAACGTGATGATTAATTTTCTATAACAGTAAGACTCTGACAGCAGTTTCCGGCTGTAATTCAACTGATAAGTTTGCAATAACATTTCTGTGGTGACTTGTACGGCGGACACTCCGCGTAAAATAAACATAGGAAACTGACGAAGAAAGCGCGCTGTTATTTATCAAAGAAAATCGATAATCCCTGATATGCAGACGCTTTCTGTGAAGGTTTTTATTTAACATTTATGGAAGGAGTCAGGCCGTTCTCGGAGTACGTTTTTCCGGCACGGAGGACTCTTCATTTCCTCCCTGTAATGTTTTATTCCTTAGGTTACATGATATAGAAACTGGGTTTTCACTCAAGAGAGGTGTTGTTGCCCGCAAAACTACCGGATGCCTTAAAAGCTGAACATATTATTGTCAATCTGAAAGGCTGTGACTAGACTGTGAGGAGATCAGAGGGGTTAAAGCTTGGATTTTATACACCACACACACCACAGGGCAATCATTTAGACTAGACAACAATCATGACCCCATTTACCATCACTGAGAGAGGTAAATCAGCCTCAATATCGACCTGATTGTGTGTGGCCCAGACATAACCAGAAGGGCAAAGTTCCTGTTTCGGTTTGTTTTTTCCTCCCATTGTAGGTTTCTGCTATGCTGTATTGACTTACAGAACCCAGTCTGTCTCCCACATCATTCATTCTTACTCACCATGACCTGCTCATTCACTCAGCGATCAGTACCGCAAGCGCACGCTGAACTGGACGCCGTCGGATTAGAGTAGATCCCAGGCGAACGATTAAAGCCGAAAGGCCCGATTAACTTTGGGATGCTAGTGGACGTCCGCTTTGCACTGCATCACGAAGCGACTTTTCTCGATTATTTCTCTTTAACGGTGCGATCTGTCGCGTTATATTCCTTACTTAATATCCATATCATGATGAATAAGAGCAGTATGAGAAACTGCAGACTTTTTAGTGCTGACAGTCTCACAACAATAACGAGCATATCGGACAATAAAACACATTTTGTACCAAACGTTCCATTTTTTTTAAAAAAAGTCCAAACCTGACCGATATCTGGTGTAGATGTTGTAGATCCGGTGCTTATTTTTCTGACCGATCTTTTTTTTTATCCTACTCGGAAACATTTCCATGTGGTCATTTGCAGGATGGGCTCCGTCCCCACCGCAGGGGACGTTTTTACCACTGAATGGTTTGATGAGCCTGGAAATGATGTAAATCATACGCTATGGTCTTCACACTCACCAGATCTCAACCCAGTTGAACGCCTGTAGGAGATTATGGAGCTCTACCATTATTTACACACCAGAAGGAATTTCTTTTGGAGGAACGGTGGTCATTCTTCCAGTAAAGTCGCAATAAGGTGCATTCAGTCAAACGTCCTGTAACATGTTTGTGAGTTATTAGCAAAGCAACTGCAGTAGTAATTGTGGTTTGCAGTACTACTAAATGTAACAAATAATGCAGCCGAATCAGTATATCTGGGACTCTTAGTGGTGAATCAAATTAGTCAAAAAAATAAAAAGACACCAGGCACATAGACCCCGTTTACACTTGGGCGATCTGATCACAACTCCAATACAAGTGTAAATATCCTCCGTGACTCATTGAAGACGCATTCACTTAAACCACTTGTCGAGGCGGTCCGGGACGCATTTGACGCTAATGTGTCCCGATGCGTCCCCCGACACGGACGTAACAGCAATATTGACCCCGAAATGGAAAGGAGACACCGATGTACATGATTGGAATGCAAGAAAATAATGAAGGTATGTTGCAGGTTTAACGATTTAATATAACCGCGCACAGGGACCCAGCGGAAGTGGCGTAGGCAAACCTGAACAAAAGTGGAGACGCACGATAGACGCAGGTGTAAACGGCGACGTGTCTCGGCTGTCCATTTGTGACCTGAATGCCCAAGACGCATTTTAAATCCAAGTGTAAACAGGGCCATAGTGTCCTCTAGACAGATGAAAAATGTAGACTGGGATGAATCGCTAATGTGAAGTATAATGGACATCAGTACAGAGAAAATTTCTGTGCGATAAAAGGCCAAAATTCAGTTTATGATTAAATCCCAAATGGCACCTTAGACTATTTGACATATTGTGCACTACAGAGGGTCGAGAAACCATTATTTCATACCCCACTTATCAAGGGAGTTGGGAGCCATTTGGCATTCATCCAGTGGCATTTCTAACACACCACCTCAGGAGGGATGGATGGAGCTATTAAACTGCATTTTGAAGTGTGAATGTGTTCTCAGCTCTGCCTGCGTTAGCACACAAAATGGAAATCTCATTGTTAGCGTTAAAACATATAATCATATTATTGCTGGCTCAGGTTTGATCACTTTTTATGTATTTTCTAAAGTGTAAAGCCTTTTTATTTAGACTTGATGCAAAACTGCCTCGGAAGGACTGAATGAACAAACAAATGAAAAAATGAACGCGTTCACAATTAGCAGGCTGAGAATATGCCACAACCGGGAGCTTTAACACTCGCTAACGCACACCGACAGGGCAACATGTTTATCCGGCAAATATTCAATTCAAACCCCCTGATGGGCGGAGCTAGGGGAAGGCCCGCCCCTGCGTCAGCGCCCCATAGGAAATGTCACATCATTATTATAACGTGACAAAGCGTTTGTACATTTTATCATTTGGCTACACACACAGAAACTGCACACAACAGCCCTGACTTACTAACGGGTTGCTCCGTATAGGCATAAATATGTGCAGGCGTACTTATTACCAGGGTCTGCAGATGAGCAAAATACGCAATGTTGTCTTGTTTTACGTGTTTTGCTTAGTTAACATGCAACTTAGATAATAGATAAAGGTGGACTTGGATTACTAGATAAAGGTCAATGCAAGTCAGTTAATTCTGCAGCAGTAATGCGATTTAATGAGCCTGAAAATCCATTTGGGAGCTGATGCACAAACACACACACCTGAAAGGCATGTATTAAATTTGCAAAAGTGCATTTCTGCTAGTTGAAGACAAAAGTATAGGCTAGCTTTCACTAAGTGGTCTTAATAGTGAGAATGCTTATCTAAATGATGCGTAAAGTTGCTCAGAATTAATGTAATACTATTCCTGAAGTACACTCCAGATTGCATATTCACCGCATGTCCACGCATCCGGTTCGCGCTCGTGTCTATACGTCTTGATTTATTTATTTAGTTTTAGAATATTTCAGTGCACCTTTACTTGCTGCGATACTTAACATTCTTGCTTAGTTTCACTCTTCCAGGAGGCTCTTTAGCTTCTGAGAAAATTAATCATATGCAAAACGCACAGCGACATATTGCTTCCTCCCCCTTTCTTTGCCCTATTCTTTTCTGAATGCAATTTAACACTTGGGTTTTGTTTTTCTTTTTAACTGCAACTTAGCGAGACCGTGTCTCCCGTATGAGTGTTTCGACTAATGATGATTATTTTTCGCTCGGGTCTACAGTACGGTTATCGTGTGCGTCCGTTGAAATTTCTTATAAAAGACAATAGAAATTCCAACACATCTGTAAGGGTCCCCTGATTCAAAGAACTAAGACACTACGGTGGCGCATTCGGGTCATGGTTTAAAAAAAAAAAAAAAAAAAAAAAGCTTTTAAAGGTGCTTAAAATCCATCTACTTGTTTTTTTTTTTTTTTTTTTTTTTTTTTTTATTATTAACTTCCATTTGATTTTTCCATTAGCTTGGAGGGTCAAACTGAATCATTTGGATGTGTCAAGAAGGGGGGCGCGAAACAGCAGGAAGAGCGAGAGTGTTTATGAAAGATAAGCAGCGAGGGCCTGAGAGGGAGCTCGCCATTAAGCAGGACAAACACGATTATTCAAATGGCAACTCTGGAGCTCCCTGTGCCAGCGTGTCAGGGGAGAAGTGGAGGGCGAGAATGAGAAAGAGGATCTGAGGTGCGAAGGGGGGAACGAGGGAACAAAAGATGGATGGAACGGTGCAGAGATATGAAGAAAAAAAAAAAGAAAGAAAGATAAGCGTGGGGGCAACTTGATAGAGAGGAGTGAGATTTCATTTGTCTAATCATGTTTATCGTCCTTTCATTTTTTTTCCTCGCAGTGGGGGCAAACAGAGACACGAACACACACAGGGATCCACGAGGCACAATAAACAACGGCGGCGAGCAGCGGCCGAATAAAAGTAACAGAATGAGGCGAAGGAAGCAGGAGAGCTGAGAAGTGACAGAGAGCGATGGCGAG
This sequence comes from Notoglanidium maculatum, assembly GCA_030068355.1. Lineage (NCBI taxonomy): Eukaryota > Metazoa > Chordata > Actinopteri > Siluriformes > Auchenoglanididae > Notoglanidium > Notoglanidium maculatum. Next base: position 4,885,221 of record JAQQZX010000033.1, on the reverse strand, counting down.
CAGAGCGCAGAAGCTCCGGGCACGCACACCAGAAGGGCTCTGAAAAATTAATGGCAGACTGTGAGAAATGACACACACACACACACACACACACACACTCAGAAAGCGAGAAGGAAGAGTCGTGTGATCCAAACCCGAGCAAATGTACAGATTTAATACTGACTGTCTCTAATCCTATAAGTCTCTCTCTCTCCGTCTCTCCGCCCACACATCTCTCAATCTGCGAAGCTCAAACTTGGTGTCTATCTCCTTCTCTACCGCTGCTCCCGAATGAATTACAGGATTTGTTTCAGGGCTCTGGGCGCGTGTGTGCGGCTAACAGCCGTTCCTCTCCCGGCAAATTTGATCGAGTCGATTTGTCCTGCGGTCACGCTGCTCTTCAATTAGCTATCTATCGGTCATGGGCGCGCCGAGGGCTTTAATCGATTGGCTGGCGAGGCCGTCGCTCTTCCCAAGAAGCTCGGCCCACTCACACGGGCTCCATATGAAGACGTATGTGCGTCTTCGGGCTTTTTTTTCCCTTCTTCTTGGACACCTCCAGAGCATTAAACACGAACTATCCGTACGGAGAGCAAGCGCTTACGTACACGCTGCAGGATGACATCATTTCTGTGATTAAAAAAACTGCTAATGCAGCACAATATTCATGAGGCAGTAATAAAAGATATGGCTCATGACATGAGAATGAGGTGCGTACACACAGCCAGTGGTTCTCTCTCTCTCTCTCTCTCGCAGAGCTTCTTTCCGTGCTAATGGCCGCACACACAAACCTATAACGATCCGAGCATTTTAATAGATCTACAGTAAAAGCTCCCAAAAAAAAAAAAAAAATGAATTCACAACCTAGAACTGTTATTTTATTGTTTACCAAAACCAATAATCCAACACTACACATATTCAAAAAGCAGTTATTTACAACTGAGACAATATATTTTAGCAGTTATATGAAATTAGGGAGCTACTGAGCTCATACTGAGCACTGCGCTTGTGGCTGAAACGTCCCCGAGACGTCGGATCGGCATCGGATCTGGTTTGCCTCGTCCTCCCATCCAATCCATTAATGCGCTTTTATTCAATAAAAGTGTGTGATGTTGACTGACCCAGAGCAGATGTCGCACGTGAGCACGGACACGACCTGCGCCTGCGATGTTTTGCAGAGCTCGGTATCAAAAGCCTGCGGAGAATCGGGTTGCTGTGAGGATGTCTGGATCAGATTAGTATTGACTGATACTTGGAGCGCCCATATTAGTGTTTTATTAAAAATGGTCATTGAAAAAAAAAAAAAAACGCATTTATAAAATTAGCCACATTTCAGTTGCAGCTGCTATATATAGACGTTTCGCTGAAACATGCGCATGCTCCAGACGCAGCATTAAATATTTCTCCTAGCATCTAATGTAGATAAGTACTGGAACTTTTTGTGTAATTGGGATGATCACAATTCCTCCCCTTTTCCATGCTCGCATGTTTGTCATGTTTGTTACCTTAATGTGTTCACCTGTCCTGTGTTCATTCTGATCAGATGATCTATTTATCCTTTGTTGCATCAATGTGTTTTCTAAAGTCTAATTATCAAGCCAGAACTACGATTTCTGTTTCCTAGTTCTACGTTCCCCTGCTTCGGAGTGTAGTTTCTGATTAGGGATTACGCTTGTTTAACGTTGCTTGCGTGTGTTTGGATCACTGCTGTGGACTTGAATTAGGTTGGTTGTTCCCAGCATCTGAGGGTAAAATCCCAGATCGTCTTTTGATCTATTACTTTTAGTTTCTATCAAAAGTAATGTACTAGACACGAACAGACTTCTAAGTCAGAATTAATATTTAAAAAATATTAAAACACGTTCCCCTACGACCTGAACTCGAACTTAGTTTACGGAGATCCTCCTCGCCCTAAAGGCAAAGTCTACCTCTTTCTCCTCTGTCATTCCTCTTTACCTGTCCAATCTGACCTGATTACACCGGGCCTGAGGAAACATGAGAGCTACTGCCACACAAATGGGGCAACACTCCTCTGTGTTCAAAAGACAAGTACTGATATTAGGCTTTCAAATCACCGTCTGCCTAAGCTTTCTGCCCTTTCGTCACTGCGTCATTGCATTATTGTGCCATTTTGTTTTTTCACAGTTTAACTTAAAACTATCTTTGCAAGGTACTACAATCAGATCATCGTTTATCATTGTTCTCTAAATGCACTTGCGTAAAATCACAAGCGATCGACGCATTTCCTAGCTCTCAACACAAAGATATTAGTGATAATTAGATGCCCATGATTCTGCTCGTGTGGTAAATATCGTGATGATTGGGCATCAGAACCAAACCCCAAGCGCGTGCAGAAATGCAAACATTACGAGCTACTCAACATCATTTGCATGCATTGCTGCATTCAAATCCATATAGCATGCCGGAGCTGCTGCAGGCGGAGTGCTTTCCTCTGATACATTACTGCTCTAAAACAGGTATACACAAAAAATACACAAAACTATTTTCCACTTGTCATCTTGAAACATTGAACATGTTTCTCCTCATATGGTTGACGAGAGAGTCTTTTCTCCACAAGCAATTCAGTGGTTGTTCACCACAAATCCTATTTACACATTCCTTATTTTGCCTCAGCTGTTGATATATTTCATATCCTAGCTCTTGTAACAAATCCAAATGAGGTTTAGTGACAGTCTGGTTCCTGTGCTATCGTCCTCTTGATACCAGGGTTTATAATCACCATAGCAATGTGTTGTGTTGTGTTGTGTATGTACAAGAAATAAGCTCCTGGTGTAACGAGTGTAAGGCAATGCTCGCAATCACAAGTTAAACAAAGTCATAAGGGTTTAAATTGAATGTCTAATTTTTCATTGTCTCACTGACAAACATTTGTTTGGATGTATTGTATTTAGGTCTGAATCTAAATGTGTTTTAACAAGCATTTTACTTTAAATCAAACTGGTTTCCCAACGTCACATCAGCTCGAGCCATGACACCTCCACACCAGCAGAGGTCCACGTGTCACAAATTACGACCTCCACGTGTCTTGCGCTTCACAATCACGTCATTTCAAAATAAACGACGTCTGAAACTTTGAATTACCGAAGCAAATTCTCTTCAAGTGTCTGAAATGTTTTACTGAGATACAAATCTGAATAAAAATAAAACTTTCATGTATTGTATGTATGGAAATTGGATAGCGTAATTGCTTGTTAGCTTTGAACGAAGCTTAGAATGAGCCCTTTATATCTACAGAGGGAGCGGGTCCGCCTCTACCGAGCCGCCACGTTGCGCCGATACAGTAGCCCAGAACGGACAAACCTCTAGAGAGCGCTTTCCACGTTTCCACCATTTTTACAAGCAGCACCGTAAGCCCAGATTTTGAAAAAGGGGAGGATCATACTTATTATTTGGCACAGAAAAAGCAAAGGAGTGTGAATGTAAGTACTTGAAAGTACGCTACGGGCACCTGACGGCCACCGTACGCTCCCATATATACGCTCGGAGGGGTGTTCAGGTGGTTGAATCCTACATAGTGGACCTCTGAGACAAAGTATCAGGCCAATCAAAAGCATACGACGTGTGCAAATGTGCCTGCGGCTGCCTGAGCAGGAACAAATAAAAGAAATAAAAGGAAAAACAAACATCTCACATTCAAATTCAAACTGCAGTGTTGGCATTTATGCATTATGTAAACTGCTGTGTGATGCTTTTGCGATGTGGATTCACTCAAGCCATAAACCATTATTACATGCTTGGGACACCTTGGTTAGCCTCATCGCTATCTGAGCTGACGCGCAAGGACTCACATACCATCGGCCTCATTATGAGATTTTACTACTTTTCATGTGGACTGCATGCCTGCGTTTCACTGGTGCTGTGTTCTCTGACTTTGGATTCACCCTCCAGCCTGGAATACCTGCGTTTGACTTCTGGTTTGATCAAACTTTTATTAAACTTGCAGCACTTGGAGCCGATGAATCGAACTTAGCAGACGTAGCTAAAACATGAAGGATTTGAAATAAAAATCAATTCTGTTCTGTAATGCAAAGTGTGTGATTTGTTTTTCCATAGTGTTCATTATTATTTTAAAATATCAAGCGACAATAGCTTCGGATATTTCCGTCCATCATCCGAGAATCGTCCTCGCTCACCTTCTTACGCCGTCTCTCTGCCTTCTCTCGGCTCCGAGTAGCCGCCGGGGAAGAAAAGTCCTACAACAGTTTGAACTCGGATCAAAGCGGTGTCTGAGTTTAAGGATCCTGAGAACGTCCCCAGAGCCCGGGACATTCTCAGGGCTACTCGTGGCTGATAGACTGCATGCTCTGATGTTGGAGGATAAGCTCATATATATATATATATATATATATATATATAGGAGGCGTTCTTGCAGGTTTGGTTAGACAGCGTGTGGATTTGACACACATAGGAACACCATTAGCAGGATATAGTGGTATTGACCACATCTGATAGAGAAAGATTCTGATTTGTGGGTAAGTAGACATGGATGTGTTCAGGTTAGAATGTATTGACCGGACGCACATGGAGGACGAGGGATGCAAGCCGGAAGATCAGTTTAGTTTATATCTGCTTCATCGACTCGCCTTCCTGCCTTCCTGCAGAGCCTATCATAGGCCTCCAAGGGAGCTGAAGCGCAGACAGAGCACTCACACACACACACACACACACACACACACACACACACACACACACAAACTGTTCTACTTTTTCTAGGAACCAAAACACCTTCTTGTCTTGCCTAATTATTGCAAAACACTTTTTTTGCCAAATCGGTTGAAGTGAGAAATTGGTGTATTAATAAAGATGGAATACAAACAAACCATGAGGCACCGCCTGTGTTCCAGTTTCTCCCTGACTACATCCCACACGACAAATGACTATACTACACTCTTAAATCAAACACAAACCACTGACCGAAACCCTGACCATCCGAAGAACCTAAAACGTACCCTTTATTCTAAGCGACTATATACTATGCCAAGATGTCACACTGCAAATGGTATTGACTGGTTTGTCCAGTATATACAGTACATATACAAGATTTAGTAAACAGTATGACTGGACTTGACATACTACTTAGTATGGTGCGCTCTTGAGTACTTGAGAGTATCGGATTTCCAGACTTATGTCTTTTAAGTAACGCTGGAGGACGGCAGTTGTAAATAAGATCGACTCACATGGGAACATGTGAATCACACAGCTGGGAGTGTCTTAAAGTTACACACATGCTACATACACCTATTTATAAATACAAAAAAATGATTGTTTCCTGGTGCAGTGGTCAGCACTGTCGCCTCACAGCAAGAAGGTTCCTGGTTCGAACCTGCAGGCCGCCTGAGAGTGGGTTTCCTCCTGGTGCTCCGGTTTCCTCCCAGAGACATGCAGATCAGGTCAACCGGCTACTCTAAATTACGCATAGGTGTGAATGAGAGCGTGAATGGCTGTTTGTCTCCGTATCAGCCCGGTGATAGATTGGCGACCTGTCCAGGGTGTACCCCGCCTCTCACCCAAGGTCAACTGGCACTGGCTCCAGCGACCCTGACGAATAACTGGTATAGATAATGAACGGGTGGATGGGAGCTGTGCTTGATCATGAGTAGGTCACATGACCACAACAATCTGTGCAAGAACCTACATACCTTAAATCTGCTTCTCTCTCCAGTCCTTTTAAACACAAATTAAAAAGGTCTGCTTTTTTAAACTTTTCCAATATTTTGTGCGTCCTGGAGTGTCTCTATACTAAAGAAAAAAGAACATCTTTCCCAATAACTAATCTTTACCAGCATTTCAATTCAGATAATATGATGTATCTATTTCTACAAGTCCTTTTATACCAGATAAAGATGGTGAAACGTTGTGCAGTCTATAAGACGACAAATTAAGACAGGACCAAAAAGGAGTTAATCATTGCATTACTCCACCTCCGCATGTTAAGCTAATCCAGTTTAACCTATTCAAAGAGCTCTCGAAGAATCTTTTTTCCCTAAGAAAAAAAGGACTACGTGATTTTAGATGTACAGCTCATGATATAGTCTAGTTAAGGACAAGTAAGAGGAAAACAGCTTGCTTTGCGCTACCCGACTCCTTTCATTCTCGCGCTTCCTAAAACTCAACACAATCCTTGCTTCTTCAAAACAACAGACGCCGAAGGCCGTTATTATCGCATGTCGTTGAGGATTTACGCTTGGTGCACCCAAGTCGAGCGTCTCTATCAGTGCCACTCAGCAAATGAGTACTCGCATACAATTAGGAATCTAGCTCTCGTCTGTCGTCTCACACACACGCCCAGATGATCGCGCTCACGCAGTCTCTGAGTGTGGATGTCATCCTCATTCTCTTCCTATTTTTAGCTGTAACAGGACTGTATAGGCTCAATTTCCATCACCGCAGATACCATGTCCCAGATTGTCAAGGTAAAGAAAAAGCCTACAAGGTGCTGCATACCCACGCTGAAAACAAAATACATCAATACTGTATAAATACTCCTATAAATAGTAGTGGAAGATCGCTAGTCTAATTAAAGAATTTAAAATATAACTATTCTGACAAAATGTCTTCAATTTCAACTTACACTTTATGACCGATGGTCTAGGATGCTGCTGCGTTGTTTTTCAAACCTAACACAGTGGAATATCAATGGCATCGAAAAATGGCAACTCTTTACTTAGCGTAGAGGCTTCTGGGAAGACTGAGCCGGCCCCTTTAATCATGCATGCGAAGATCTGTGTGCAGAAAGGATGACATTTCTCTCTTCCCTGTCAATCAAAGTGATCCTAGCCAGGCATCCCAGGCATCTGTTATATCCTAAGTATCCAGACAGTGCATAAAAGACAGTTCAAAAAGATCGCCTTACGAGCTGCACATTTCTCAGAGACAGCATGTGTAAGCTTTCACCTTCTCTGGATGTGAAGTGCTGATAAGTGTGATCAGGAAGAACCTGCCAGCCGACCGGGTTTCCTCTGGGTGCGCCGGTTTCCTCCCACAGCCCAGCGACATGCAGATTAGGTCAACTGGCTACTCTAAATTGCTCATAGGTGTGAATGTGAGTGTGAATGGTTGTTCGCCCTGAGATACACTACCAGTCAAAAGTATGGGCACCCCTTCTCTTTCATAGGTTTTTCTTTGTTTGTTTGTTTTCTACATTGTAAAACAATACTGAATACCTCAAACTAGGAAGCAACACATATGCTGAATTATGTAGTAAACAAAAAAGTGTAAAAAAAACAAACTAAAACAAACAAAATATCTTTCATATTTTCGATTCTTCAAAGTCGCCACCATTTAGCTTGATGATATTGTGGGCATTATCTTAACCAGCTGCATGAAGTCGTCACCTGGAATGC
>JAQQZX010000033.1:4825535-4852363 GCA_030068355.1 Notoglanidium maculatum | reverse complement strand
CCGTCTCTCCCTGTGTCTGTCTCTCCCTCTCTCCCTGTCTCTGTCTCTCTCTCTCCCCCTGTCTCCCTCTCTCTCTGTCTCCCTCTCTCTCTCTCCCTGTCTCTCTGTCTCCCTCTCTCTCTCTCCCTGTCTCTCTGTCCCCCTCTCTCTTTCTCTCTACTTGTGAAGAGTGAATGCAATGCACGAATGCAATTAAATGTTTTCACAGCCACTCTTGAACATCTCTTCCATCGTCTGCTGCAGAAACACAGAAAGGCTTTTTTCTTGTCTAAATAATTCTACAGTATGGAATTCACTTACGTTTCCCTTTTTTTTTTAAATTGTGCTTTCACAGCCACCTCTGAGATTTTCAACTAAGTATTATAACGCTACCCTGGAATGAGCAATCTACTGAAATGATTAGCGAAAATAACGGAACACTTAGTGTTCTTTCGTCGACTGCTCTCGACTTGCGGCACAGACGCAGGCGACGAGGAGAAGTTAATCTAACAAAAGGCTTTGGGATTCTGCTCATGCGGGAGGATTTCACTTGATTGCCGCTTTGAATGCGGTGGTGGAAGGTGGGCTCACTTCTTTTAATTAAATGTCAACATCTTTATTTTAGCGGGAGAATTATACGCCCATGGGCCTGGATCAAAGGATAAACCACGGTTTATGTTGAAGGCATTTGGGAACAGTGTCAAGTGGAGATGCCGTGTTCAGAACAACATAAGGAGGAGCGAAGCCTACGGCTCGCACCTCTGTCATGCCAACGCTGGCTGATGAGCATTTGTGAAAGGCAACGGAGCTTGAGACGAACTGGCTGACATAAGCACAGGACATTTCTGCAAAAGAAAACTTCAGTCCTCTGGCCTGCTCCTCCAAATCACTCTTGTAATTGATGCATGTTACCAGTTCATGTGTATCAGTGTGTGCGCGCGTGTGTGTGTGTGTGTGTATGGTACGATAAATTCAAAGAAGACCTTTTTTTTTTTTTTTTTTTACAGTCTGCAGGCAATTTGGCCCTCTGGCAGCAGCAAACGTTGACAGAGTCCAGGCGAATGATGAAAACAGATTCGAGTGAACGACTCGCGTATTGCTCTCCACCAAATAAACAAATTGAGGTGATTAAATAGACGAGGCCAATGAAAGCTAAAGTAATAGCAGTGGCAGTAGCAGGGTAGGGATCGTCACGCTGCTTTGCCTATGTGTGTGCGCATGCATGTGTATGCGTGCGTGTGTGTGAGACAGCAAGGGATTGGACTGATCTCAGGCATACACAACGTGTTCCTGCTAGCCCGAGCCTGAGGGGACACACAGCCACAAAAGCTTTGGAAACAAGGAATCAGCTGTCAGGTGAATGATTCAAAACATACACATTCACATGTACATGCGAAGACACACACACACACACACACACACACACACACACACACACACACACACACACACACACACACACAACTGCATTTTACTCTTCTCTTTCTGTGACTCTCTCTTTTCCATCTCTCTTGTCTCCACTCTGCCTATCTGAGAGCAGACACTCTGTTCCAGGTTCATTATCCTGCTGCTCTTTGCTCTCGCCCTGTGCTGTGTGATTTGGGATAGAACTGAAATGTGGTCTGTCTGGGGGGCCCTGTGGACTGGTTTAAGGACCACTGCCCTAAATGAATCCATCTTTCTTTCTGTCATGCTTTTCACTCGCTCACGCTCTTTCTCTCCTTTTCATGGTTCGGGCCCATCTTATCTCGCTCTCCATCTGCATTTTCCCTTATTCTTTTTCAGTCACAACTGTTGGTAGGCTGGTAGCACCTTCCTTCTCCCTCTCCCTCTCCCTCTCCCTCTCCCTCTCTCTTCAAGCTCTTCATCACCACCTCTCTGCTGAATGAGTTTTACCGTCCAGTACTCCAGGGGTGGGAAGGACGCCATGTAAACCTGCTATCAATATTCTCATCTGATTTGCCAGATGACATGATGCGATCAGACCCCTCTCTCTCTCTCCGCTGTCTTCTCCCTCCCCCACTGCTTCACGGCACCAAAGAGATTAATGAGTATGATCTCCGAACCGCCTCCCAGCCTCAGCCGTCCAATGAGGAGCCCTGTGAGCACACATACAGACACACACGAACACACACGCACACTCACAAGCTGCATGCAGCCCATCATGCATAACAAACACACACTGGGAGCTGAACCGCATGCTAGACTGCGGGTTGCCACATGACCTGGTGAGCCCCATTTATTAAAGCGTAGCAAATTATATTTCAACCCCACGCCTCATCCCAGCATGAGAGCAGCAAAAAAACAGGGGATCAGAAACAATGGCGGAAACGAGCTATGAAAATGATTAGAAGCCATTACTAATCGAGAAGCTGTTTGAAACAGAAAAGCAAAGGGCTAGGAAGAGGTTTTCATTTGGACCATTCGAAATCAAACAGCTTTGCAGCTAAATCTCTAAAACAACAACGGAATCCAGTTTTCCTTCCACACATATGGAAGTGATTAATTAAAGCAATAAAAAAATCAATTCTCAGATGTCACTGTAAAATAAAAAAAAAGCAGGGAAGTGTGATATGGCTGTGGTCCAGCACAGTGATGACTCCACTCTCACACACCTGATACAACTCATGAATTCATTTACTGGTAGTGTAGGTGTGTTAACTCCTACATGAGCAGGGAAATCACTACACTGGGCTCTGGCCATATAGGAAGCACAGCTGAGCTCTGCTTTAGTCCCAGAACTCCCTGGAGATGCACTTATCATGGCATGGCAAGCGTGAAACATGTCGCCCTACCGGGGATTGCACGCAGAAGCCTAAAGGAGAAGGAGGGGACATATAGGCAACGCCATCCATCGTACAAGGGGTGACATGATGAACTCCGCCATGCTCGTCTACCATCAGGGATCACACAAAGCACAGGAGCTCTGCAGGACAGAGTCGTATGGAAAAGCAAGAATGCAAATCCAGTCCAAATGGAAGAGAAAGGATTTATTAGGGTCATCCTGAAGGCACATGAAATAGTCCAGGATGTTTTTAGCTTTTACAGCAATCTTTGTTTATTTGCTTCCAATGCATAATTCGTGCTGCGATGAATAGAATATTTAGCATAAATACACTGATCACAAGTGTGTCGTACTAGGACCACTGGCACTCAAACTGAACCATTTTAAAGTAAGTTCATTTACAAAAATCTAAATGAGGACATAAGCTAAAAAAAAACAGCTATATATAAAATTATTATTATTATTATTCATTTAAATTTCACAGTGGTGACAAAAGGTCATGTATAGGAGTATTGGGCCTAACCTGCAAACACAATAATTGATTACAGGAAGCAGTGACTGTAGCACAAGCAGGCTACATTAGAAAACGCGCGCGAGAGAACAATGAGAGAAATCAAAGGAAGAGAAAGGGTTATGGCTCCGTCCCAAACCACACACCATCCTACTAAACCGTGTGTCAGCATAGTAGTACACCAGCACCGCATCACTACGGTTATAGCAGGAGTATTATGAGGCTTATTACATTGACTTCCTATTTAGTACGTAGGCTCGCGCCTTGGAACGCAGCCGTGTTATTACGTCATTCTACCCCGAGTCACTGAAACGCACAGCATCCGCTTTGAATCCGAAAACTGATTTCAAGTGTGTCAGCTTACAGTGAGGAATAAAGCAGTTTTAAAACTGAATGAAGCAAAAAGGAAAGTAAAAGTGGTGTCCGTGCGGGTTAGTTAGCCCGAATTGTGAATGAAGCGTTCTTGCTTCATCAGCAGGTAGTTGACAAACGTTTCCATAAAATGCCATGTGGAGAGAGTGAAGCTGACACACGCGCACAACACCACACAGGCAGGCACACTGCATACACAGCAGCCGGTGCAATGAAAACATGTATACAAACAGTGCGCGTGCAAATTAAAGGGACCTACCTGTGCGCAGGAAGGACAGCAGGAGGAGTGGGAAGAATACACCGCAGTACTTCCAAACGGACGAGAACGCCATGGCAGCTCTATTTCCGTATTTAAGTCCTCTTCGAGTCGGATCCCGAGACGGGTGAAGTTTCTTCTCTGAACTCCAGCGTCGCTTGGAATCGCCTGGTTCTTACATACTCACGCCACTTTGAGCTGAGCTGCCGAACTGAGCTGCTGCTGGAAGCGTCGGCTTTCCACCGTGTACTTCACACTGCTGTCAAGGCAGGAGGGGGCGTGGCCAACCCCAGCCTCGACCAATAGCGGCGCAGGAAATAAGCCTGGGCAGGGTTTTCATGTCAATTGAAAGGTAATCGTGGGCGGGGTTTAGTCGGCAATTTAAACGAGAGAAGCCTGATTGTAAAAAACCAGCCCCTTTTTAAAATAATTGAAATCAATGCGCCATAAACGTGATTAACTGCAAGCATTAACGACACTACAGACCACAAGGATGTGCTTTACAATTCCAACACATTATAGTCTGATCTAAAACTCCTGGGGCTTTGCTAATGAAATGGATTGAACTCAGAATGCGTGCTGCACAGTGTTGTAGGTTACCTGGATTTGGACGATTCTGGGATCTTCCATGTTTTTGTTTTTTAAATCCAGGTTAGCCCTTTACTAGCTTTACTAAATTTGCATTGCTGATAAATGGTCTGTGAGGAACCTGGGGACTTGATGCAAGGCACAGAACCGTCATCCTAAAGGCACTGCTTTTATAGTGTGCAGATATGGTGACGGGATAAAGCGGATAGGGCTTGCTGTAATTGCGTATTGCAAAGCTTGTGTTTGGCGACACCACTAGGCGAGTCATGAGAACTACAGCGCTAAGGGCTAAAGGAGCACTGCACAGAATGCTGAAGCCCAGTGCAGTGCAGTGCGAGGGAATATCATGAGTCCAGGACTACAGCGTAACCTTCATTTGATCAGGACTACAGAGTAAGCAATGATAGTAAGCAAGCGTATGAGATTGTTACCTATTGAACCTGATAATGAACTGGTCATTCATCCAACAGGCCTGACCAGGGAAATCACAACACTGGTACTGTCCTCCCCTGGTCTCCATCACTCCAGGATGAGAGTTCATTTGTGATTTATTTGTGTTTTGATCCTTGCTTATTTGTTCATTGGCTGTTTTATTTGCTCACTGGTTTTAATTCATGACTGCTCTTTGTCATAAGATTATCTGTCTGTCAAGTTATTACCAGTTATTACAGTTTATAGCAAGTGGAGTAAATCTCTGGCAAGCCCTGATATTTATTTTGTCTGCTTTTACCTTTAAAGAATCCTAAACTCTCTGAACGATTTCTCAGCAGTTAAGGAGAGTAGCTGAATTCTCAAATGATTGGTCAGAAAGTGTTGATCAATTTTCTATTACAGCAGCTCTGACAATAATGCCGGCTGCAGGGCAAATCACAGGTTTATATCAATGTCCTTGTTCTAATACATTATGGTTTCTATAGTAACAACTCTTTCACGAGGGACATGTATAGCAGGCATTCCACATAATGTAGGTTTAATAATAAATTGATTTAATTAAACAAAAAAAAAAAACATTATTTAAAGCCTCGAGGACAGAGGATATCTTGGTTACATGACGAACGGCATTTCCATCCATCCATTATCTATTAAGGGTCACGGGGAAGCCGGAGTCAATCCCAGTTGACTTCGGGCGAGAGGCACACCTTGAGCAGGTCGCCAATCTATTGCAGGGCTAACTCAGAGACGAACAGCCATTCACACTCACGTTCACACCTATGAGTAATTTAGAGTAGCCAGCTGTCCTAATCCGCATGTCTTTGGGCTATGGGAGGAAACCTACATAGGCATGGGGAGAACATGCAAACTTAGCACAGAAAGGCTCCAGTCGACTGGCAGGTTTGAATCCAGAACCTGTACCACCGTGCACCACCACCGTGCTGCCCCATCCGTTGTCCTTTTGCCAAAAAAGAAAAGAAAATCTGACTGTTGATGGAAGGACTATTTATTGCTGTTATATTACAAGTGATAACAGGAACTATTCTGGCAGATGTTCCACAACATTAAACATAACTATAAACAGATAAAATGTATGATCTGATATAAATTATTATTGTTAACGTTGACAAATTACTATGCTATGCACACTTGGGGACCGGGTCTTATTAGAAAATAACCAACTTCAGGCTTCTCTTTGTGTCATGCCACATAACACCACCTTGTCGTTGCGTATTCAGCTATGACAGCAGCGCCCTGTCATGTTTTATTCCTTAACTGTGTTTGTAGAGGGCTTTTTAGGTTGTACAATAGCTTTATCATTGGATCTTGAGTTGTACAGAACTGCTGTAACTACCACAGTAAAGTAAATAGAGGACTTTTAGCACTACAGGATCTTTATCTAACATTACCACAGTAAAATCTTTGGAGTGTGAAGGAACTGCTATATTGTTCTCGAGTTCACAGTATATCAGGTCATGATGTTTGTGGAGGGGTTTCAAATTTTTTCCAGAATCAGCCTTATATTGTAGTTTCCATATTGATGCTAAGCATGTTCACTGAGCTGAGATGACGAGCGGGAACGATATCAACCTTCAGCTTTCAGCTGGAGGGAGCAGCTAATCGGCGCCGACGTTCACAAATTAGGAAGAGAAAATCTTTTGTTCACACACACACACACACACACACATACGCACAGAGTGCGATAACAAATGGCAGTGAAATGCTGAGCACCCAACACTCACTTTCTCACTTTCTGCTTTATCCAGATCAGGGTCACCGGAGCCTATCCCCGAATCACCAGGTGCGACATCTGGGTGTGAGGGAGGCAAGTCTGAGAACAATGTATTGGGGTTTTTTTTTTTGGAAATGTGTTGTTAATGTCAAATCCTTTGTGTATTTCTCCAAACAGAGATATGTCACCATTAGTTGCTAAGACATTTCCAAGCTGAGATGTTTTCAGTGGAAAAGATATCAGCTCTGCTTAGGCTTCACACTCTGCTTTGTTGCAAATAACACTATATTTCTTTTGTGAATGCAGCCTGAAAGTGTATTGTTGTGGAACACTTTCTCAGGTGTCTTCATAAAACTATGCTGATTCAGACTGCCATTGTCTACAATAAAGCACCTTCATGGATAACAAGGTGGTGCGCAGGAAATGTTTTCTCATTTCAATAGCTTGCAGGGCCTTGCGTGTGTAAATGATTTCACTTCCATGTTAATTGAGATACCTACAACAAAACATCTCCTTGGGTGCATGTTATGTTGGGTGAATAAATATACGGCATGACCAAATAGAATTATTTTAGGATTGGTCACCTTGTGCCAGGGAAGTTGGTATGGTACATAGTGTTATTTTTATTGAGAGTCATAAAAAGCATAATTGAATGGGTCTATAAATCCGTGCTCAAGTGTGAGTATATTTATCATGTCAGTTTTTCATCAGGGAGTTTATTCATAGTTTATTGCTGCACCTAAACTGTACGATATTGAACAGGAGACAGGTGTCCTGCTGTTCTCTTTTTGTGGCATAATTTATAACAGCTTAAAGGCGGGGTAGGTAATATTTTTCGAACATTTTTTGATATGTTTCTTGGAATTCCCTTTCCATTCCAATGGGGGTGAATAAATCAAATGCTCTGACAATAAAAGAAAAAAAATTGTCATCTGTGACAGTCACAGGGCTGTAAAAATCCCGTCTAATCATTTCATTTGGTCAGAGTGAAATGATTGGACGGATTACCTGCCTGTTAACCTACCTACCTGTCTACCTGCGCACACTCTGCTAGCACACTCATTGCACATGACCAGAGTCTTCCACAAGGCTAGGCAGACATATTGCTGAAGCGAGTGAATACTAACAATAACCATGTTCATTGTTTTTGCCCATTATGATAATGTTAGGTTTTTTCTTACATGTTAAAGAGACATGAGGTGGTTGGATATGACAACGTCGCGCTATGCTCCTTTCCCAACGCTCTCTCTTGTGGACTCGTCCTCTAGCGGTAGACAGGCAGTGCGCGTTCATGTGTTTTGGAGCAATGGCTTTGGAGGGAGGAGGTGGGGTTTTTTGTTTGGATAATTTCAAAATCTTGCATAGTCTTGCTAGTTTCTCCAAAATTACCTACCCTACCTTTAAATAAACTAACAATGCAATACAGATGGATGACGAATTAAAGGTAAAAAGGTTGTGCTGTTGTGCTGTGGGAGGCATTTGGATGCCATGGAACCTGATCTGTCTGGACAAAGTAGACAAAATGTACAGAAGTATAGAGTATAGAAAAATATGGGTTTGTTACGGGTTTGTCAGAGGTTTAATCCATTCACCATAAACTATAAAACTGATAATAGCTGATTCATTCCACTAAGGTTGTTAGACAGATAATCAGCTTGTCATTTTACAGGGAAACGTCAAAGCCAAAGACTTCAAAGTGAAGTGCTGACACTTTTATAAAATTGTTAATAGCATCTCCTAGCGGAAAACTTCACTATGTCAACATTTTGTATCAATTTATGTGGAGTAAGTGCTTGAGGAAGTTGTAAATATAGTAGCGATACATTAGAAGGAGCACATCAATAGAGCCAATTTTAGTGCATCAAAATCTGAAGGCCATCCCATAGCTCCATTAGTGTTGCGGGACATAACGTCGGAGGTGATGTGTCAACTTTTAAGAGATGGCAATTGCAGGTGAAATAGTATTCAATGGAATATATCTGATTTCTATACTTTGTTTATGAAAACTCACCATGACATTAAAATACATAAAACGTTTTCCCTGATATGAGAAAAACCTTTTTGCTAGCAAAAAAGCATGTTTGTCAATACCAACATGGTTGTAGGGGTGACTAGCTGTACTGAAATTTTATATTTAAATGAATGGTGCAAAAAAAATGCACTCCCAGGCCACTATAATAGGAACACCTGTACACCTGCACATTATTGCAGTTCTCCAAGCAGCCAGCCGTGTGGCTGCAGCACACTGCGTAAAATCATGCAGATACAAGTTAATGTTAATGTTACAGTTAATGTTCACATGAAACATAAGAATGGGGGGAAAACATCTGATCGCAATCCTAATGACCATGCCAGTGCCATTCAGACTGGTTTGAATATTTCAGAAACCGCTGATCTCCTGGCACAAGAGGCTCTTGAGTTTTCATAGAATGGTGCAAAAACATCCAGTGAGTGGCAGTTCAGCAGGCAGGTTGATAAGAGAGGTCAGACTGGAAGAGAAAGGGCAGACTAGTTTGAGCTGGTTATGCAAATGATCACTTTTTACAACCATGGTAAGGAGAGAAGCGTCTCATGCATTAAGCATTGATGCAGATGGGTTACAACAGCAGAAGATCGGGCAAACATCTGCATGATTTTCTGCATTGTGTTACTGTCACATGATTTGCTGATCGGATAATTGTATGAATGTATGTACAGGATTGCCTAATAAAGTGGTTGGTAAGTGTAGCTTGTTTCTCCATTCCAAATACTTGTGTATTATATAGTGGAGATTTTGGACATAGTCCCATTGAACACCACCACCTCATTTAGAACCAAGGTAGGATATAAAGGACATGAAAAATCAACTCAATAACATTTTCCCAGTTGTGCTCTGTGGCTCGGCTCTGTAATGGAGAGTTTTTGTTAAAAAGCAGTTGCTTCTACATTATTAATGACAGCCTCTGGTCAGCCGCACAGTGATAAAATCGTACATAAAATGGCGCAGAGAGCAGTAATCAAATTAGTAGTTATGAAAGCATGGACATTAATGAAGTGTTGCGCCTCACTACAGTTAACATCATATGAGAGATAATATAAGATGTGAAGTTGTTAAAGACGGATGGGTGCTGTATAGCCAATTCCAGATGAGGGCAGAAGATCTGTAGAATATTAAGTAAGGTACCATTCATGCAGCACACTTAGATAATAGGCCTTTTATGTCATTTTTAATATGAGTTTTTTTATAGCTAAACCCGCCATGAGACCATTTTTGCTAGTGCAACTCGGCCGTTAAGAGTTTATACCTAGTACTGCCTTTCGTCGAGCTTAACCTTCCAAACCATATCTTAGAAGAAGACCTTTTTGACAACCATAGGCTGCCTCGGGTTATTTTCAGCCTCAAGATCTTTTTTGTTTTGCTTTGGTTATAACATCAAACTCTGCTCTGCTTAAGATCAGAGCAGAAGATATAAATCGATTGAAATCCCAAAATGTGCCCTGCATTAATTAAAAGACTGTAGTTTGGCAGCCCTAAGCTAATTATGTGCTAAACTCATACACATAGACCTTACATCTTTGGTGATTTTTAATCTTTAGCGGTCTCAGGAGTGTCTTCACTCTCTGTCAGATAATGGAGTACTCCTCAGGGGTTGGGGGATATGTTTTTATAGATGTGGTGATTCTTCATGATGATGGTAAACCTGCTCTGTCTGAAATCATTACTTTAGAAGGTTCTCCTGAGGCATTATCCTCTTCTTATTAGACAACACAAAGGATGACTCAAAACTAGAGCTGCAGCAGTGCCTAACTGAGTTCTAGAGGATGAAACTGTGTCCCGGATGTACAGGAATTCTGCACATAATGGAATTTCCATGAATCATGAACAGACCTTCGCGTTACTATACAGTGGGCCTCATTTATCAAGCTGGCTATGAACAAATGTAGTCATACATTCATAAATAATTTGTAGGAGCATTTCCACAACAAAATATGCTTTTCATGAAAGTCCCGCTCATTGACGAAGACATTCAAATGCAACAAGAATTCCTGAGTTGGTGAAAATGAATGCAGAAGGACACTCACTAACATAATCACGTAATTAGCAATGACAGACTGTAATTTTATATATGACTTGCGCTGCTGTTTTTTCAATTACACACACACAAATTTAACGAAGCTTTGCTATAAAAACAGTTTCATCATAATGGTATTAATTAAATGAATATAAAATGTTGGAAATATATTAACAATTAAAGAAAACTAGTCATCAGTTCCCTGATAACGAGACGTGACTGATAAGTGTTCGAGCTGATATTTCTCAATCTGTATCGTGTATACTTAATCCATAGTGTCCTACAGGTCATCTTTGGCTTTTTCCTGAATGCATCAGGTTTCCTTTTGACGCATATCCTCCTGTTTATTCTCCATTTTCATGTCGCATCTAATTCCCCTTGTAAATCCCCCAGATGTTTTCAGCTACTGCTATGCTGCTACACAATATATTTTTATTGGTGTAGACATGAGTCAAAATAACTTCCACTCATTTTCTTTTTGTCCTCATTTCATACTTTAAGCTCTGTTTTCCAAACTGCTGCATCTCGGGGCAGCTTAACAGACTCGGAGGAAACTGCCATCTGCCCTCTTTCCTGTACATGATCTCACAGATGGCCATGATTGGCTAATGTTGCTGCGATTGTCCAGTTTTGCTTGCTCGGCTCCTGGCCATGAAGGTCTTCATAGGGATTCGAACTCACAATCTCTCAACGATAGCGCGAGAGTTTCTCTGTCGCACCACACATGAGCCTTTGCTACCAGAATGAAACATTACGAAAACATTTATACACAACTTGACTAAAAAACTGATAAATGAGAGCTATTGTCCACAGCCTGCAGTAATATTTTAGGAGTCTTTGTCCAAATGAAATAAGTAACAACAATGACAAGTTTTATATGTATTTGAAAAGATGTTTAATGTAATTAACTTCTAAAAGTACAAAGGAATGATCAAACATAGTGCAAAAGATTTAAAGTGCTATCATAATTTTTTTTTTTAATAGTCTTACAGTTTCATTGAGTAAAGGCACGGTCAAGTCAAATAGAAAACACAAGGATAAACACTTCACCTAAAGTTTCTGTGGTATATTGTGTATACCAGAATGCTCGTCTAACAAAATGATGCCGCCAGTGAAAGAGACTTGTTTACAACTCAAGGCTAGAAGAATGGCAAGCAGGAAAGGGTTTGCGTGCGGTTATACTTCGCAATGATCAGAGATTTAAAGCTCACACCAGCATACGCAGTACCTGTCTTTGACAACAAGCGTGAATCTCAATTTTTGTGGGGTTGTGAAATCAATACAGAGAAAATTGCACATCTTTTGTTCAGGAGTAGTGCTGCCAAACCTGCTGAATTGGAACCATTACTATGAAACAATCATGTCTGTCTATCTTTTCCACACACCCTTTTCCTACTGTCTTCAATTCAATTCACAGCCTGTGTTTCACTAGCAAACCATCTCTTATCCAATCTAGCAGGCTCTTTCTCTCCTAAACCAACAGTCCCTGTCCTCCTCCACCTCTCTCCAGCTCCCTCGTTACACCAGCGGTTGCTTGTCTCCAGCAGTGGAAGGCAGAGACTCCACGCTGTTCCTGTAGATAGGCTTCTTCTGGGAGTGGTCATCACTGGAGGAGAGAAAAAAGAAAAATAAGGAAAAGAGACAAAGAGAAGTGAGCAATTTATTAAAAAAAACAAAAAAAAAAAACAAAAAAACACTTCGTATAAAGTTACAAAAGAACATAATGGAATAGAAGGATATGAAGCAGACTAGTGAGAGAGGCACAGATGGGTCTGGACTTTCTGGACATCACTGCGAGTATGAAATGCAAGAGGAACAGACATTACACCCCACCGGACCTCATAAAAACTGCACAGTGAGAAAGGATTACTAATGGAGCCGAACCATCAGTCCTCACGTCTAAGGCGACTGTGTCATTACTCAGTGGCTTTATAAGTTGCCCTATTCCTAATCATCTGATACGTGGTACCATTTTTTCAATGGTAAAGTGTGCTTCCCAACAACCTCTGTGCAACTTAAAACATGAAGAACATAATTCCTGACTAAACTTTAAAAAATAAAACTGCCTGTCCCAGCCCATTACTGTATTTATACACATCAGAAATCTTTTTTTTTAATCCATTTAACGTCTCGTGCAGGAAATTTCCTTTTCCATGAGCCTTTACAGGTTATGTACGTTCACTTAACCCTTGAACACGTTCACCACTATGACATATTTGCACTATTCCACACATTTGCATGTCCTACAGGATGTTACTCAATGGATGGAATGAATAATTGTTTTAGTATATATAATGATATTGACTGATGAGGACACTTTGAAGACTGAAGGTTCATTATCAATCTTAAAAATACATTTGAAGCAAAGTCCTTAATGTCTTCATGCCATTTAGCATGGACGTTCATTAACTACATTTTATGTATTTGCTAATTCTATGGCAAAACCCTGTTACCTTTTGTCCTGTTACTCAAAATCAAAATACAGGAATTGTCAGCAAAGATGCCTTTAAAAAACTGCCTCGGCAGCCTGAGATGGGTTTGCCCATTTTTTTTTTTTTGAATGATAAATGCAGATTTTCTTTGACTGACTGATGAAAACGATAAATTCATAAATTAAGAGTTAGAAGATCGTTTGAATTTCGATTCTGCTGATCAATTCCAAAATGGTGTCCAAAAAAAAAAAAAAAAAGTGGTCAAATAACAAAACAGAGCTGTTGACTGTTTACAACTTTAATTAAAACATGTTGATTGTGTTGAGCATGGAAAAGGCTTTTTTTCCGCCGAAAACCTATCATCTTGAAATCCCATAGGCGCTACGGTGAGACAGCCACAGGAACTTTGACTTGGAAATCTCCTCGCAGCCACAGCGAGCTGGCCACTGTAAGCAAGCCACACGGCAGAGTCTCCTGTTCTCCTGTAGTACACTTTAGATAGCTTGTAGCCTTTGATTGTTAACTTTGACAATACACATTCTTAATAAAAGGCTATCACAGAACCGATAAGCATAACTGAAATTTTTTTTTTACGGGTAATTTTGCATTCGGTTCTAATTTGGACTCGACTTTCGGTTCCCAGCCCTAATGGCACCTCGTTTGTGTAATCATCTGCATGCTTGATACTGTACGTGTGCGTATACGCAAACCCGTGTGTGCTACTTACATCGGCCCCTTGCTCTTGTTCTGTCTGGCACGGCGGCACAAGAAGACCATCATGGAGAGGATGGTCACCAAGAGAACCACTCCTGCCGCAGACACGATGAGACAGATCCGGCCGGTTGTCGATTCATACCATGCGGCGTCCTCTGTGATGCACAAACGCAAAGCAAAGCAAATCAAACTGTTTTCTGTGTCGTTTCTTTCCTCATTTCTTCTTGCAGTCTGCTTAAGCACATGTCTACCCACGCAGAGCTGTACCCAACCATTTAACCTTAATCGTAGGTGTAGCCAAAACACCTAGACACAGTGACTCATCATAGTCACTCACTCAAACACACACACACAACCATTAACATGAACATCAGTTAGGCTCACTATTAGTGTTAGTATTACTATTATTCGAGTAATTCGTTTATTTGTCAGCAGCCCCGTGGTGCCCCGTGCAGGTGTAACTGACCTGGCAGGACAGTGAGGTAGATGGTCCGTTTCTTGGTGAGGGAGCTCACAGTTGGGTGCTGAGCCATGCAGGTGTACTGTCCACTGTCCTGCTCCCTCAGTTGCTTCAGCTTCAGCTTACTGGAGGGAACTATCCAGTCCTCTCCCTGCAGAGTGACACAGATACACATTTATCCTGTAGTGTACGGTTAAAAATAGAGTAATGAGGAAGGAAAAAGTACTGCAGAAACAGAACCGCTAGCAGACGGTTGAAAAGAAATCGAGAACATCAACATTACCATTCAAATTATTTTCGGCATTGGACGCTGTTTGTGCCTCGTCAAACCAAGTGTAAAGATATTAAAGCAGGAGTCGAGCTGATTATTCACTATCTCGACCTTGCATCTGCTAAACCTGCTGCTACACCACTGTCAATCCTGCTGCTTTTTTTTTATTTTTTTTTTTATTTCCACCAAAACAAAAGCATAAACAGGTCATTCTCCTGTTTACTTCAAGCTAGGGGTATCTGAAGTTATACAAGGACTGAAGGGCATTGAACAAAGACTGACACTGTAACTGGGGTAAGGGATCAAGGATTTTTTTTTTCTTATAAAAAGGCCCCATTTCTATCAAAAAGAATTAGACATCCTCTACAATGTGTCTGATAATGTTAATTAGCAATTGCCGTCCTGAGAACCTGCCGTCACGAAATGTCCTCTTCATTGATTTCTGTAATGTACTTTGAATAACATTAAGATGACACCGAGCTAAGGAATTCAACTCATGCTCACTGATGGAGTTCTTACAGTTTAATAAAGGAGCACCACAGGGTTCCATTTAACTGCTATTATTATTTACTCTGTAGATGACGAGGCCATTAAAAAACGCAGCGTGCCGTTTTTATGCTGGTGACCACAATTCCATCGGCGCGCTGTACGTTCTCGTTGCTTTTGGGTGCATTTCTTTACATCACTGATGTGTTTTTGAGCATCTTGTGCTACAAATTTCACGTACAACCAGGAGGCAAAAGCACTGCCTGATAAAAATCAACTACCTCTTTGCTACACTATTCACAACAAATACATTCCTTATCATTACAGCTTTCAAACATCACATTTCTGTTCCTGAAACGTCTATCATTACCTCTTTGAGCCAGGAGTACAGAGGAGTCTCCGAGGCAGAGGTAGAGCAGTCCAGCTCCACATCGTCCCCTAGTGGTACACGCAGGTCATCCTGTGGGGCGAGGTAGCGCGAGAACATGCTGGCGCCAGCTCTGTTCACAGACACCTCTCTTATATCTGGTGGAAAAACAGTGGATTACAAAATATAGTCAAAATATGGGGAGACGTGATAAAAATGGTGGAGCTAGCTACAGCTACCTAGCATACAGTTTATATACATACTCAAATTAACCTAAACAGTATGTTATGTTACATACAAAGCACCGGGAAGTTAGCATGTTCCTATAATGCCTATTTTTACCTATACGATGATCTAACGATGGCAGATGTGTTCAAAGAAAATAACTACGTTCTGCTTATGTCATGAGTCAGGGTGATCTGGGCTCGAGAAGAAAAAAGGGTCACGTGAAAAGAAACGTTCTTCACCGAGCTTGAGATAATAAGCGTATATTAAGGGCATACACCATTAGCATGTTTTGTTTAAGCTTTGCCATTGCCACGTCATGTGAGTATTGGGTAATCCTATTCTGACAACGACTAAAAAAAGAACGTAAAAACATGAGTAAGATTAGCAGTCCTAACTTCTATACATGTACAAACTGATATTTACGCAAGAACCATGTGGGACGCTTTTAAACAATAACAGCTGTGACATGCCCATGCCGCTTTGCAGCATTATGGGGGTTTCTTCCCTGACATGGAAAAAGCCTGGCCTACAGCTTACAGAACTTACAGCTCGGAGACTGATCAATAGAGATAATAAATATGTTCTGAAGTCTCGGCTCACCATAATAATACGGGTAATGGATATTTTCTTCATATATGTGTGTGTATTGACCCGTTCCATTAATCCTTCCATCTACCTCACTGCACTTTTCTGAGAAGCCACCACTATCGACTCGTTCAGAGCCAGAGCATAGCCGCTACTCAATATCAAGCCCTGTTCTGTCATCTTGAAAGAACAATAATTTTCTCTCTTCCACAGCCCACATGGGCAGCATGGTTTCAAAACACTATTTTCAGCCGGAGTCACGTGAGCTACGCTTGCCACACATACATCATACATCAGCAACGCTGTTTATCTCACGTTGTGTAATTACATGGTAAACTCCAGACACTTGACAGATCTGATTCAGGTTGCGGGTTTAACTGTGAAGTGTAAAATTCTCTTAATTATTTTCCTGAAGAACGTTTACATCAAACGTAAATTTTTTAAAATTATATCTTATAATTTATATTACAGAAAATATGCCTAGGTCATTTTGATCTATGGGTAGGGTGCTAAAATTTAAAACATGTTTGCACGTATGAACTAAGCCGGTGGTTTGTCACGGTCGCATAACTTCCATCACTTATTTGTAAGTGCACACACCTGCCATTTTGTGTGTTTATGTCCAAAAATGACAATTAATCTGAAGATACTTTAAAATCAGTCTTACAGTTGCATTGCTGAACAATCATGAGACATGTCTGTGTCGATGTGATATTCAATGCTAACAAAGGAAAAGAACTCACAGTGGACGGTTAGCTTGAAAGGCAGTGATGAATTGTCCAGGTCGGTGATGTTGTCGAACACACATCGGTACATTCCAGAAGACCAGGTCTGGACTCTCCCCAACGTAAGAAGCAGACGGCCATCTTCTCGCCTCACGTCCGCGTCATACCAGAAACAGCGGCGGTAATAGCCGTACCCGTACATATCCAGCCGATGCCACATCTGCATGTGCTGTGGGGAAAAAAAACCATTCAGACGCTCAACTCACATCAGACTTTTTGACTAGCGCCCCTGACTACACGATTCCTTGACTGTAAATCCCTAACACGGATTTCATACCGCAGAGGTTTTTTATGAGGATTCATGTTCATGTCTGACAGCTTTACTGAGCATAGATCTGTAGAATTAATGAACGCCGAGTTTCAATGCCACCGAACACAGTTTCTGTGCCATGGCAGATGCCATGAATCCTCTCAAGACCAATCACTGTGATGTGTTAATTAAACAAAGTAATAAATGTTCTCCGTGGCCTCCTAAAACACACACTGTTCCCTGGCATTTGCTCAGGCTGTTCTTTTGAACAGCTTTCCTAAAGAACAAAACCCTACTCTGATGGGTTTTTTTGCCCTTTTATCAGTTAGGGTTACACTGCAGAGACCTGATCACCATGATAATGAGTCACCTAAGTGAACCAGCTCATCCCATGACAAAGATATGCAACCACTATGCCACCGCGCCACCCAGTCTGCTTCACACTTCCTGGTATTTAAAGCTATACAGTAGTTATGACAAAGTAGACTATTAGGCATTTAATCATGTCTAATCACTATAATTGAACCTCACCCTTGACAGCTTTTCAAAGTGCACGGAGCTCATGTTGAACTCGGATTCCGAGTCGAGGCATTCCAGAGTCACACTCTCTCCCTCCACGACAGAGTCAGTAGGACCTTGCACGAACAGCGAAGCTGCAAAACACACACACACACACACATCAGCATATACATGAACACACATATACACTACAGGTAGGCACAGCGTCCATTGGAAAAATTCAATTATTAATTAATTAATTATTAACATAGAACCAATGAGTTAGACTTAAAATTGACTCGTTCAGATCCTTCTGATTATTAAGTAATTGAATCAGGAGTGTGAATTAATTGAAACTTTTTTCCATTTAAGAGACCTTGATTAATAAACACAGAGGACTTTTAAATCACATATTAAACTATCCCATTGTGCTTTTTATTTTATACATTATATCCCTGCAAAGCACTAAAATAGTTCTGAAAAATGAAAATGTTTCCAGGCCTGTAATAATGTCATTTGAGACAAATGTGCAATATTGACATGGAATATTGATACGCTCAGGCTGTTTAACAGAGATTTCATAGCAATTACAATTTGCTTAATTATAGTAATAGTTAACTGACTTAACCAGGCTGCAAAATATTTTTCAAAAAAAAAAAAATAAATACTTGCCTGGTTTTCATGCTTAGGACTTGTAATGTACATAATAATGTTATGATTAATCCTAGAATCTAAACAATGCATTATTTTGAACATTTTGGGCTGATGGGTTTAAAGGAGCCGGGTCGGTTCCTTAGAAACTAGGAAGACGAACAATCAAGGGAACTTCCTGGACTCTGTGCCAGTCGTGCCCTCCAGGTCCCAGTGGCATTCGCATTAAGTAAACAACGTCATGTGTGGAACCGGCTATTCCACTCTCGTGAGACACGAAATGGTGGACTTGTTGCATCGTGAGTGTAGTGCTGATGTACAGAAGAAGACAAAATAAACACTATAGTCGGCCTATATAATATACAGGTTGGAGCAAAAGCAGGTTTACAGTAGTTCGTATGAAAAAAAAAGGCGTTTAGGTTATGATTATTACAATCATAATAATAACAAAGAAGAAAGCAGAAGACTAATAATACAATAAATAAATAAATAATAATACAAGAATCAATTCTGTGTTACACATACTCACAACTGTAAAGCTACCTTTGCCCACCCCGTATATATTTAAGTGAATAGACACTCCTGGCTTATATTATGAGCGTAATGGGAATTCCAATTGTATTCATTTATTGCAGTGTTTACCTTTTTGGTTTTTATTTATGCCATTACAGGAAGTGACAGTCTGTCCTCGGTGTTCTGCTGTAGAATTAGTGGGGGGAAGTGGACAAACCTGTTCAGCTGCTTGGGCAGAAACAGGAAGAAGAATCTAGCTGCTTTGTTATGGCGCAGTTTGTTATGTAGGCGTGGGGGAAGTCCAGGTGCTGTTTGGCTTCTTGTTATGAACAGGATGTGCAGAAGACTGTAAACCATCAGTTCCCTCACATGACTCGGTGACATTTTTTAATTTTCTCTTCCCCTTTTGGATTCCACTTTAACTGGGGTTTTCCCAGGAAGAGAAACTCGACCACAGGGACAGCAGTTGTCCTTAGTTTACCAGTAAACAAAGCATTGTGCTGTTCTAGAGATTCATTTCTGCCTTTTTTCCTCTAAAAACACCTATAAAAAGTATATTCATTATTAACATATTCCCAGAAAACGTCGAAAGGGAGGCTCAGCAGGCTATCAGGAAGGTTGTGATTTGAATAAGGACATACTAGAAAATCAACAGTGAAAAATAAACTGAAATGAATCGTCTCGGAAGTTTACAGGATATTATTTAAGATATTTACCAGTGCTGTTCCGCAGCAGGGCGAAGATCAGCGCGCTGAGCACAAGCAAGAACCTCATATTTATCTGCTGCTTTCTCGCTCCTCGGTGTTTGAAAGTCAACTTCTAAAGCGAAAGTTCGCTGTGTGTATTTATCACGGCTGGGGGGCGGAGCCTCCAATGTTTTGCTTGTTATTCAATCGGGATAACAGGAATAGTCTTCCTGCTAGGGTAAACTTAGGTCACATTACAAGCTGCATTTTTATTTCTTTCTTACTATTTAATGTTTTTTTTTTGTTGTTGTTGTTTTTAAGATCAAACTAAAGCAAAACAAGATGCATAATTTGCTTGGGTGCAGCGCTCGAGCTCTAATTTAGCTCAACGTGTACGCGCATTATAGTCTCCGCTGCGTCACCTGTCTCCATGGAGATGGGGCCTGGTTCAGGTCGCACCTGTGTGAAAGTTGTGGTTTAATTAAAGAAAGGCAGATTATTAGCTAAACCTTTTTTCAATTGATTGCTGGAAAAAAATAATTCGCACACAATGAACACGGTTAATTATTAAAAAGTTGGATTCCGCCGTGACAAAGGCTTTGGATTAATATTTATGGATCATACATTTTTATTTCGCCGAGGTTTAATCTTTTATAGACTAAAAGTTTGCATGGCAAACGGTGCTTTTTCCTTTCTACTTGAACTTCTGAGGAACGAAAAAGTGAAGTGGGGCATCTGAATCAATCTCTGCTTGAGACTTTTTCAAAAGCAGCAAGTCTGAACACGCCAGTGTGACAAAGTGAAAATGCACAAAGGCAGAAAGCAAAGCTGTTAATGCGCGTCGCTTGCGGTTTGCCATGACTCGCTCGTGCATCATTGAAGACTTGCAGGAACCCTTCGACACTGTTGGTGTTAATTCAGCCCTGATTTTTATTCTTTTTTTTTTTCTTTATTCATGCTGTGCTTGTGCTCGGTTAAGCGTTTAAGAGCACGCTGAGGCTGTATAGCATTTCAAGCGCGGAAGGTGGCTTATATTACAGTGCTGACACACATATCATTATTACTGAGATTATTAAACACACGTGCGCGTGACCCAGACTATAGGCTGTACATGGTTAGTTATATTGCCTACAGCTTTTGGTGTGAATACGTACAAAGACTTAAATCTCCGTTTAAGAGCACACACACACACCCACACACACAGAGACGTTTGTCAAGCGTGCCATGCTATGCCTAAATCTAAACTATAAACAAAACATGGCTTGGAACTGAAAAGCTGCAGTTTTTGTGAAGAATCACTGTACTTGTGGGGACATTTGGTCCCCACCAAAATATAAAAACATGCACTGCAAACACACAGACAGAGACAGAATGTGTAACAGATGTTAGATAGTCTTCATGCGTTCTAGTTTATCTCCTAGTATACAACTCCAGAGCTCCATCTGCAGCTCAAGGTCAAAGGTCAGGGTTAAATATTAGCTTTGCAACCGGGTTGCAAACTTTTTTAATGCTGTGTTCGGAACATCCACTCGCCCACTATTCTGTGAATTAGTCATTTTGTAGTGCTGTTCAAATTCTCAACAGTGAATTTCATTCGCTATATAGTGCTCTACAAAATCATCACAATGCACACCAAATTGTAGTGCAGAGAAGCTGTAGTCTACCCTACATTGCTGTTCAAGTTGCAGAGTTTAATTAGAAGCTGTTGCACGGTGGTGTAGTGGTTAGCACTGTCGTCTCAGCATGGCGGTTCTGGGTTCGATCCATGGATGCCTTTCTGTGTGGAGTTTGAATGTTCTCCCCGTGCATGTGTGGATTTCTTCTGGGGACTCTCTAACGATCCAAACACATACGAGTTAACCCTTTTACTCCTGTAGCAGACTTTTTTAGGCCCATAAATTGTTTTGTCTAGGTAAAAATGTTGTTTTTTGCTTTTAGTTAAGCGGTTTCCCCTTAAGTGCGTATTTATTTTTTGGGAGTTGCTCATTTTTTAGCGCGAGTATGAGAAATGCTAATTGATGCGCAACTGGATCCAATGGAACCACCTCTAGTAGTTAAAGGGTTAATTGGCTACTCTAAATTGCCACTGGGTGTTCGTTACAGTTAGTATGTGTCAGGCCATCCCAAGCCTGGATGACTTGGGAGGGTTGTGTCAGGATGGGCGTCTGGCGGGAAAAGCCCCAGCCAAATTGATGTGGCGCCCCTGAATAAGCCGAAAGAAGTTGTTATTAAAGTGAAATTCATTTTTATTTCAATGTTGTGAAGAGCTGTGTCTATTACAATGTGTACTTATCCAAAATAGCAATGTTGGGGTCCATGTTCTGGTGTTTGTTTATGCAAAAGAGATAAGAATTACGAATATCCAGCCCATAAATATGTAGCAGCGTAATATCTGAGTAGTGTCCGAACTGTATCAGCCGCCGTCTGCCCTTCTCCCCTAGTGAGTGTTCTTTGTAAGTAGTGACAGTTCTACTAGTCGTGACTACAGTTCTAGTGATTGTAGTGAACACTATATAATGAGTGAGTGGACAAGGGGACAATCTAAACCCCAAAATAAGAGTTCATTGAAGTGTAATTACCGTCAGCTGTTGTTCTGGTCCCTGTGCAAATACCTGCCTCTGTGCCTCACAACCGTTCCTTCCTCTAGACTTTCTCAGGCCAGTGATATCTCATATAGTAATTGAGAAAGAACTGAAATGCTGATAGCAAGTTAACCAAATCAATATCTATCAAGCATTTTCATCGACACCTAGTTAATCTGCCTAGTTAATGGTTTACGTGACTCTGGACCATGATTTCCCCCTGGGAACTCATCTCCACTTTCACTTCATTACTATTCTTTCATCAGTAATTCCAAGAAACATGACACTGGCTGTTTGAGGCCATATTAGGCCTCATTAGGCCATATTACTTATTTAGCCTATTTAGGTGATCATACTGTTTCTACATGTTAACATGCCACATTCATGCATGTCTGATGTATTTTATTAGTGAAAATTTCATGAAATGGTTAGAATACAGTATGCGTGCTCTAGTATTATGTTTACAATATTTGACTGTTGGCTCTTCAATATGGCTTGATATGTGAAATAGTAGCCTACAAGATTAGTCATTTAGTTTTCAAAGTTTTTCATGTACTCTTGCCTATGACACTTTTTTAAAGATGAAAAATAATATAATAAAATAATCAGTAATATCTGAAATCCATTAGCCTTATCTGTTATGTTTTTCTCTCAGCAGCTGAAGCTAAACCATTAATGCTGTACCAAAGACAGTACTAGTTTGAATTATATAATAGTGATCTGATCCAGCTTTAGTAATCTAGTAGAGTAATAGTGAACTGATCCAGCCTTTACTTCCTTGTTTGGCTCAATTTCGACTCTCCATAGGATAGTGCATTTTTATAAGCAGTTTAGAGCCACATGGGACCAGGAAGTAAAAACTCATATCACTTCACTGAGAAACAAACCATCTCAAACCATTTTTGTACCATCACAAATAAAGGTTTAATATAGTACACAGTACAAAAATGTGAAAAAAACCTGTAATAATTGGTGTAAGGGGTGAGATTTAAAGTCCATGCTAAACATGTTTCCTAAACAAATTACTTGCTGACAATTTAACAGACAGACAGAAAGGAAACTAAGAACAGTATTACATAGGGTGTTGAGCATAAGGTTGATGTGGCTGCAGCAGGACACCAGCTGATTGGGATCATTGGTTGATGCCCTGTGGTCATCCACAAACTTCAGGACCTTCATGGAGAGTTCTTTGGTTGGTATTAGACTTTGTTTGTATAGTATTGATGGTAAAGGACAGGGCTTGCGGTGCTCCCAAACAGAGGGTCTTTTTTTTTAAAATTGCAACTGCTGTCTTCAGGAAATCCGTGATCCAAAGACAGATTAAATCAGACACAGTAGGCTGAGCGACCTTGACCTGCAGCAGCTAACCAGACTCCTACTGATAGGGTCGTCTAAATGAATATAATGAAAACTTTGAGAAGTTAATCAAAATACGAATGCAAAAGTTTTATATTACATTTTAATTAATGTGATTTTAAAAAAAATGCTAATTAAAAACTGTATTACACTGGCAAAGTGTTCATTAAACTCAATTAAGTCTCGAGGTTTTCAGGATTCAAGGAGATACAGTTAATAAGAGTCATAGTATAATGATGATGTACTTCTTGTTGGTGTACTAATGCTAATGTTAATGCTAGAATAAGCTAAGGAGGTAATCCATTATGTAATGCTCTTGGGAGAAGTTTGAGGCTTCATTCTCTTGAGGTTTATTTCAAAACAAACAAGCTCAATAAGCTAGGCAAAATACAATCCAGCCTAAACAGTTAAAATGGCAAAGGCAAGAGAGCTGTCAAAAGACCTATACAATGGTACACGATAGACACTGATCAGGAGCAAGGCTCAGAACTTACAGACAAATGAATGAGGCAAGACATTGCAGATTGCAGATCTGTTTCACCCTTCCTAAACATCAGGAGGGTGTCCAACAAAGTCACAACATGACTTTGCATGATGCAGTATTTGTACTAAATTCCCTTTCTTCTTCTCGCCTCATATACGTCAGATCTACTTAACAGCTTCTGACTATACTCAGAGCTCTAGGGAATCCGTCCTCAAGCTAGGAAATAGGCTTCTCTCATCTCTTCTGCCATACTGAATGTATTTTTCATACATTTTTATTGTTTCCTGGTGAAGCACAATGGAGGGCCCTTATTTGTTCACTTACGAGTGATTAACTGAGCCATGTTACAAGAACCACTCATACAGCCAGTGTCTGAATCACTTGCAAGATGAAAACAGGCACCAGCTATGTGCCCATTACATAAACACTGACCGTTTGATGATGCGCTGTCTATTTCCGATAGTTCCTATGTGGCAGTGCCCATGTTGAGACAGCAGGCGCATAGAACCCATCAGGAAGCTCAGAAAAATTCTTGGTGGAAATTACCTTTTACTTTCTGCACAGACCCATAATTTTTGTTTTGCTTTTCTGCATACTCTTCTCACTCTCTGACAGGTCTCTCTCTTTCTCTCTCTCTCTCTCACACACATACACACCCACACCCACACACACACTCACAAACTCACAGACCCTACTTAGGATTCATCTGACTTGATGATAAATTTCCCATGATTGTGGAGACAAAGCAGAAAGGATATACAGAGAAAGCAAGAAAGACAAGAAAATCTTTTCTGGCAGATGCAGTGTTCAGAAATAAATAAATGTTTCCATTCCAAATTGGCTGCTGAAGATTGTGATGATAGGTAGAGCAGTGTTGAGACAGCAGGTACTCAGCTGCATAGACTAGCAAGCTTAACAAGGCTAAGGAACGATAAGCATTCTTTTATGTTGACTTGTGTTTAGAACTGGTTTTGGTGATAGCTAAAAGCCAGATATATTGAGCGTCTGAAAGTTTACTGAGCTACTAGCTCACTAGTGCTAACTGACACAGACATGTAAACTAAAGGTCCACTGTTGGCCTCCATCAGCCAATATCAGATTCCAAGAGATTCCAGAGATTACTACTGATCAAATGGCTCTCTGGTGACCTTGTAGCTGAACCCAGGTTTTCTACCCCAGGGCATATCTCCCAATTTTGGAAATTATTTGACTGAAATTTATTGCACCTAATGAGGACTTTACAGTACTATTTAGGCTTAATGAACTCCAAACTGCTCATATGTCATGGAGGAAAAACATGAGGAGTGCCCTTGTCTAAACAGAGTCTGGTCCACTGGCTGGTCCAAATCATGGCAATAGCCTATAGATGGCTAATTGCCTGGCCTAAATGGGGACCTGTCTACGAGTTGTGTATCCTTTTCATGGATAGATCCTTTCTTAGACTCTTACAAGTGTACACTGCTGCGACCTAGTCGTCACTGAGCACTGTCCACATTCTACAAGGTCACCATCATAGTTTCAAAATGGTTCCATGCTTGCGGAAGCCGATTACAGCAGCTTGTGAATTTCCCCCTGGCATGAATAACATGATGTATCTATCTATCATCCCTCTCAGTGGTGTGAGTGCAGAGGTCATGACTAAACACCCTTCCAGAGAGTTCTAAGTGCCAGAGTTCCTTGTCATTCAGAACCAACACCAACCAGGTAAGAACTCGGAGATAATGTTCCAGGAAAAGATGGCTGTATGACAGTTGTGTTTACTGTAATGTCTGTATCATATGTCATTTGTTGATTGAATGTCTCAGCATGAGTGCACATAAATGGTTTTCATTGATCATCCCCAGGAGTTTTCTGGGGTTTAGTGAATCATAATTACATTCATAACTAGCTTTGAGGTGAGCAAGAGCTTAAATGAGTTGTGGCACAACACAAAAAAAACATGGTCAAAGTGTCAACATCTTTGAGAACGACACATCACTCTTGAATTCAGTATTCACTGAGTTAAACATTCTGAACATATACTGTCTCAAAAAAATATTATGCCCTTTTGTTGAATGTTTCACTGACAAAAGTGAAATTGTAGTGCCACTACAGATAGTGTAGACTGGTGCTGAATTAGAGGCTGTGTTTTATCGAATTACTGACAGTACAAGCCAGTACGGGCACTTGCAAAGTCGTGATCATTGATCCTTACTAGACGTCATAGTGAAGAATATGTATGAACAGTGCAAATGACATTTGCGTACTTCTGTAAATGCATATACAGTACATTTCACAATATTTGAATGCGGTAAGGGTGCGGCACAGTGGCGTAGGTAGTATTGCTGCTTCACAGCTTCACAGTTCCAGGTTTGAATCTGAGCTTGGGTTACTGTGTTTGTGGAGTTTCTGGCCATGTGCTTCCTGTGTCCATGTGGGTTTCCTCCCACCTCGCAAAAACATGCCAGTAGGTTGACGGACTATGATAAATTACCCCTAGGTGTGAAAATGTATGCGCATGGTGCTCTGTGAATGATTGCTCTAAGACCAGCAGATTTCATCTTTATTAATGACATTCCACCATCTGTCCATTAAAATTCTAATTTCATCTATAGTTCATAAGCCCAAAACGAATAACTGAGGCAGTACGACAAGGAGGTCTACCTGTACTGCTACTTGTTTTGCAGTTAGTTTTAAAGCATAAATGTTTCAGATATATGGTGCAGTGGTTAGCACTGTCGCCTCACAGCAAGAAGGTCCTGGGTTCGATCCCCGGGTCACCCAGGGTGCCTTT
>JAQQZX010000033.1:4786022-4825435 GCA_030068355.1 Notoglanidium maculatum | reverse complement strand
GGATGGATCAGGCAGGTCTGGAAAGCAGAAGGGGTCAGGATCACTGGAATCTCAGGAGTAGCATGTGCAGCTCGACACACAGACAGACAGACAGACAGAGAGAACTTACTTGAACTTCCCTATCTAACTCATTCTCTGCCATCTCTCTATTCTTAATTCTCTGTAGTGTATTTTGTCAGTGAAAGATCATTATCCAGTTCCCCAAAATACTGTAAAGGTAAGACCTGTTAGCGAGAGTGTTTAATGTGATTCTCTCTCTATTAAACCATTATGTTTGAATTGTTTGTTTGGATTCTCAGTGAAGAGATGCATTTTTCCCCATAGGCCTCTAAAAATTTGTCATAACATACTCTAATCCGTTAATGACATTATTATTATTATTATTATTATTATTATTATTATTATTGTTGTTGTTATATGACTAAAGATTAATGATAATGAAGATTCTAATAAGCTCATTGGACAAGAAAACTATTCACATCCATTAATAGCTGCATCTTATTATACAGTTTCAGTAGTTTGGACTTCTAGAAAAATGTAACTTGAAACACATTTACTGGCCTACATCTACTGTCCAGTACCTGAATTGGGATTTGCGCATCACATCCAAGCAAAACACATCAGTGACACTCTAACATTGTTGTCAAATGTACAAATGTATCCATCCATGAGCTCTGAGTGGAAGAGTGGGTTAAACTGACAGGAACTTTCCTTAGCTGACAGGGTTATTGCCGTTATTAACCTCCTGACACTCTAACTATAATGTTGTTTGCCTTGTATTAATGCCTTGTATTTCTCCTTATTGTTTCTATTCAATGTCTTTGAACAGAAAGAGGTTTGGCAAAACAGTAATACCCAATTGTCCTCATATTAGGATCTTAGAAGGAGACACACTTGGGAGAAAACATGATCTCCTCATACAAGGACAGTGGGGTCTCTTGAGGTAAGGCAAGGGAAGGCATAACTATATAATGTTATTGGGAAGAAAGGAAATAAAACATGTGATTAATGTTTTGGGGAAAATATTCATATTCAATATTACTACTACTGTATTATTACTACTCTTCAGTACCTTTTATATCATAGCAGATTTTATTTATTTAAATTAATGTAAAACTTTACAGTGGAAATGACTAAATGAAATGAGTAATCACTTCTCAGATGTGTTTAAATGGCATATTTACATATTTATCTGAATAAGGTTATGACAGCTTAGTAACTGAACATTGTTTGAAGAACGTAATCTGATTTAGTTACTGCATTTTTGTGTGCTGTTTTAAGTAAGCACAACTCTTGTGACTCAAGTTTTAATGACTAGTAGTTTAAACATTCTTTTTTTTACTTAACATCTCATACAAAAACCCGTGGTGGTGTGTTCGTTCTCTTAACTTCAATTCAGTTAGTTAGCCTAGTTATAGCCCAGAGGTATTCATTTAAAACATATAAAGGTTCAGTTTCATCAAATCCATTCCTTATAGAGGTCCTGATATTAGACTATCATGACTGACTGGCAACAACTGCTACCTTTAATGCTAATGATTACTTTGTGGCTAGTAAGCAAATAAAAAAACACATCACATATATTTTACAGGTGTTTTATTGGGTCGGTGTAGTGGCACAAAGGGTAGCATAGCATTGCTGCCTCAGGCGAGCATGTCCAGGATGCCAGGTTCAATCCTCAATTTGAGTTTCTACCTGTGTGGAGATTTGTATGTTCTGTCTGTGTGGGTTTCCTCTGGGTTCTCTGGTCACTTCCCAAAAACGTACCAATAGGTGGAGTGTTTATGATAAATTGCCCCAGGTGTGAGTGAATGTGTCTGTGCTTGGTACTCTGTGATGGAGTGGTGTCATGAACAAGGTGTATTCTTACTTCACACCCAGTGTTTCTGGGACAGACTCTGAGTCCACTGCTGATTTAATTTTAACATGGCTTTCGAAACAAAAGAACACTTCAAACCTGACTTAACCTGAGTTGTTTAAACTTAACTTTGTGGATTTAAGTAAGTGTAACAGTATAAGAGTATGTTAAATAAACTCAAATATATTTAACAAGTTAGCTGTACTCAAAGCAATCAATTTTTTAACTTATAGTTTAAGGCAATTGACTCAAGTAAACTGAACATGTGAGGTTTTATAGATAGATAGATAGATAGATAGATAGATAGATAGATAGATAGATCACAAGTTCTACGTTGCAGGATTTCAGTGATGAGCATAACATGCTAACAGAAAGAAAACAAAAGGCTATATAAAGCACATATAAACTACAAATATTATCACTTCACAAACAATAAAGCAAGAAAAAGTTCATTAAAATTCTCTTCACAAACTTGTTAAGCAGAAATTATTGAAGTTACCAATTTCATAAAACATTGATCTAAAAAAAAGAAGAGAAGCCTGTTCACCATTTATGAAGTACTTTCTGCTGAGCATCTCTGAGATGTCATGTTTCTTCTTCTTCTGTTTTGCTATGAATATCATTTGTTTGTTTTTTTGACAGCTAAGTAGGTTTTTTTTTTATTATTAAGCTTAGTACTATGCTCTATAAAATAATAAATATGTAAAATGTAAAATAATAAAATACAATGCTTTATAGATTTTTTTTTTACTTTTTATTTTAAAAATGTATTCCTTCAGCTGAAACAATGGACTATTTTTTTTATATTTCTTTTTTAAAGAAAACGATTTTATTTGTTTAAATGCTATGGAGTATTATGTATATTTGCCTGGCAAAAAAAAAAACCATAATTCTAAACATTTTGGCAGGCCCCCTAGTTAAACAAACAAACAAACAAAAAAATCAAAGCTAAATAAAGCATTAAACAAAGAAACAGGGCAAAAACTAAATAATTAGCCTAAACACATTTGTAATGACAGCTAAGAACAGCATCATTTGATCATATTTATTATATTTATTCTCGTATATTATTTCATAATTTGTTACATTCATTATAACACAACAATCCTAAATCCCAATTTCTTAATTCACAAATAATATAACGTTGGAATGTACGGGAAACGAAGAGCTTGGTGGAAGCCGAAAGGCAAAAAGAAACTTCCTCTATGTTAAGCCACGCCCCTGACTCCGCCCCTCCCAGCCGCGTGCGCGTGTGTACACAGTGTAAAGTCCCGACACCTGAGCGAGGGAGAGAGAGCAGTACCAGGTCCAGACGCGAATAGACCCGTACTAAACGACTAAATAACCTGTTTCACTTGGCGTGGCGAGCTGAAAACTACAGTCTGCTGTAAAAAGGAGTTTTGACATGCACTTACAGAAATGTGAGTAACCGGCTTTCAGTCCTAATAATAATAATAATAATAATAATAATAATAATAATAATAATAATGTTATTCACTTTATACCCTATCTCAGTTTTCACTGTTCAACGTGAATACTCGTTTTAGGGTGTCTCAGGTACATAATTCCCCCAGTGAATGTTTTATTATTCTTATTCTTATCCTTATTAAATACAATAAAGCCTAAAAATTCAAGCCTGTGTTTAACTGTCAACACGTCTCGTTTATTTTAAAGGCGTTCTATTAGTAGTTTTGGTGGTATGAGTGTGTAAAGCGTGTAGTTGCCTGGCTTCAGTGAGTAATAAACAGTTGGGGATCTTCATGTGCTTGGAGGAACCCCGGTAGTAAAGGCTATAAAGGTTAATGTTGTGAAAGCAGAAACACAGAGAAACTAGGCTATCCCCTCCCTTCCGAGCTTTATTTTCACTTCTCGTTTAAAATAGGTGTGGGACTCGGAATGAAGCTATGAGCAGAGCTTGTCTGTTTTGTTACACATGGCTAATCTACCGTTATCTCAGAAAGAGAGAGAGAGAGAGAGAGAGAGAGAGAGAGAGAACGCCAGCAGTCAGGCAGGTGCGCGATGGAGGAACGTACCATTTAAGAAAAAAGAGAGGGGGGATGGTGAAGTAACTGAGAACAGTTTGATGATTTTTTTTTTTTTATATTGTTATTATGATGTTTTATTATTTTTATCAAATTTCCTAAACCTGGTGATTGAATGACACGCTGTATTAGAGTATGTGAGATAATTGGAAATTCACCAGACCGTTGTTGAGACAGAGAGACAGCGCGTTACCACTTGCGGATGTAGTAGGGGACACGAGCGACGGAATCCCCGGCCCGCCCACGCGCGTGACTCATTGGTCAGGGATTTCCGTCGTTTGCATGCGTAGAGGGCATCCCTGCCGTCGCGCGCGCACACGACCACACACTGAAAGGGTCAAGCTAAAAGATCATCTTTGGTCGTGCTTAATGTCACCATGGCGGATGATCTCATTTGAAGTCACTGATTGAGATTAGGTTAGCATTAGAGACTTCTTCTGATAATAATGATGATGGATGACTGAAGATATCAACACATCTCTGATAGGTAATCATATCTGTTTCTTTCTGGTTATATAGCTATGTGAGACAAATGTACTTGCTTCAGATTAAATCACTGTCAGTCAACATTCAAAGCTTTCCGGTGATTGCAATTCATTTTTGTACTCAATCTAAAATGTATATGCTGGTATTTTATATGGTTGGGTGGGTTCCTAATATCATTAATCACACATTAGCAAAGTATAAGCTGGAAAGAAAGAAAGAAAGAAAGAAAGAAAGAATGAAACATCATTTACATAGGGCTGACACGGTTGACATGATTTCTATGCTTACTAACCAGGGATGTCCTTTGTGTTTTGGTAAACCCCTTAATGCACCCATTTGTTTACTGATGAAAATACAGGATATGACAGCAACTAATGGCTGAACATGTTTATGACAAGTCTGTTAAAAACATGGGTGACCTGGTGTGTCATGTTCTAAATAAAGAACAGCAGAGCTCGTCTTTTCCTATGCTCTCAGGTTTGGGTAGAGGAGAGTAAAACCGAGTGTGTGAGTGCTTTGTGAGTTTGTGGTGGTGAGGTGTTTGAAGATTTGGGCTGGTAGGAGTAAAGTGAAACTAAAGTGAGAGGAGAACAATTAAAAAAACGGCTGATTGGAAAGGGAATTCTCCAAGCTCAGCCAGGCACAGTGGAGTTTCCACACTGCCTCAGCGTGCCTCGTCTTCCTCTTTTGAATCCTCTGCCATGAAAGTTGCTCACTTCAGTGGTTTTCAGAGAAACTGCTGTTTTTTCCCCTCTAAGGGGATATGGAAAGCGAAAAGCAATTCATCTCAGCCCAGCTCTTGGCTTGCATAGTTCTGTTCCAGTGACAGGTAGAGAAGTGACATCACTGAAGTCATATACTAAAAATACAATTCTGTAACTTAAAATGCTGAAGTAGTTCTGAATGGATCCTTTCTTAAATAATAAACCTCTAAAAAGTCTTTGTGTAGGAGACTTTCATTCTGTGAATAGATCAGATGTCAAAAACTAGCTTTTTGCTTCTTAAAATCCAGACAAATGTTAGCAGTAATAAGTCAAGCTTTGCCAACATAGCACTAATTGTGAGTGTTAGACATTGCAACAGAAACTACTGAGGCCCCATACGTCAGAAGGATGTGGTTGGCCACGCAGCGTAACGGAGCAAAGGAAACAGAAAAATGCTTTGCGAAATTCGCCACGGCTGTCTGCCGAGGAGAACAGCTTCAACATGACCTCACCACCTCTTTTCCTAATGGAATACTTTCCTCATGGTTTGTGTGACGAGAGCGAAACACCTCTGATGGAAATTTCAGACTTATCTCACGTTTTTGAGGTTGAGATTTTGAAGAAATGTTCCTCCCTGTCTGTAGCTGATGTCCACTGGAAACCCTCCAATATTTGCATTTCTTTTCATTTCTTTTT
This sequence comes from Notoglanidium maculatum, assembly GCA_030068355.1. Classification (NCBI taxonomy): domain Eukaryota; kingdom Metazoa; phylum Chordata; class Actinopteri; order Siluriformes; family Auchenoglanididae; genus Notoglanidium; species Notoglanidium maculatum. The sequence continues at coordinate 4,819,649 of JAQQZX010000033.1, read as the reverse complement.
TTCTTTTCTTGTGCTTTTTTCCTTTGGTGAGTAACCAAGGGAAATGACTTTTTTTTAAAGCGCGCAAACATGTCTTTAGAGTAAAAGATGACAATAGGGGAAGCACAAAGCTACGGCAATCTGCTCTTTAAAAACAAAAACAAGATGTCACACGGAAGACTTTACTCTTTTAATGTCTAGATCTGTCGAATTACTAATCAGAATAGATGACTATTGCTTAGATACAGATGCAATCACTAAGTTGGATTATAGAGCTGTTTGACATTTTTGCAGAAAATAAAACGCTTGGCGTTTATGTACAGCCTTGTGGTCCATCTTCCTCGTTGCCGTTTTTGATCAGTGTTCTTCTAAATAAGAAAGTTCATGACTCTTTTGAGAATCTGATCTTACACAGCATTATAAAAGCGAGCAGCCATATGAGGCTTGTTTTCATATTAATTAATGAGTTTCTGCGTGCCCCACAGGTAATGTATTAAATCACAGGCAATTGGAGGTTTTTCGGTTTGTTTTTTTGTGTTGCTCAGCTGTTTCCATTGCTGTTGCTCAGCTAATACTGAAAACTGTTACATTTGTGTTGGTCTGCAGCGCCAAAGGAGAAGCCGTGTTACACACTGCCCACTGTGAAGAAGCTCCTGGAGCAGAAGAGAAAGCGAGAGACGTCTTCAGCGTCTCCGACCTGTGCCTCTGCGACCAATAACGCTGGTGCTGCTGCGCCGATCCCAGTGAGTGCATGCTTACACATGCTAAGAAAACCTTTAACGTTCCAGTATGAGGTTTCCTTCATGTCAATGAGACTAAGTAATGCCTGAATACTGAAAGTCAATAATAATGTGATCTTTTCCCTATTAGGTGTCAACATCAGATCTCTCTGCCAGTAAGTGACAACCTCTTCATACACACATCAGGGAATTTCACACGCCCAATAAAATAATTCTGATAGTAATCGGAGACTCACATATTGATTCCTGCTGTTAAAAGCTACTAAGAGTCTCTTTTCTCTACAGGCGCAAACAGCAGCTACCCAGACATGACAGCGATGAGATATGACCAGTGGGGGGTAGCTATGCACCAACACTCTTTTCAAGAGTGCAACTCCCTGTCTGTTGTGGGTCCAAATTATTTAACAGACACTCCAGGTGCTCTCAGCTTCCCATCTCCTCAAGTACATAGCCACTGCTCAACATCTTCTGAACCTCATATTCCCTGCTATACCCCTATTGCAGTGCCGGACTGTCTGAGTGCACAGATTCCACAGCATTTTGTAAGGAGTTCAGATACTAGTTTTGTACAGTATCTACACTCACCAGCCATTTTATTAGGAACACCGGCACCTTTATGCAGTTATCCAATCAGCCAATCATGCGGCAGTTTCACAATCCATAAAGTCATGCAGACACAGGTCAACAGCTTCAGTTAATTTTCACATCAAACATCAGAATGAAGACCATTTGCGATCTCTTTGACTTTAACTGTCTGTGGCATGGTTGTTGGTGCCAAATGGGCAGGTTTGAGTTTTTCAGAAACTGCTGATCTACTGGGAATTTCAAATGCAACAGTCTCTAGAGTTTACACAGAATAAAGTTCTTGACCTGTACCTGAATGACTTTGTGCGTTGTGCTGCTGCCACACGATTGACTGATTGGGTAACTGCATGAATGAGCAAGAGTGCAGGTGTTCCTATTAAAGTGGATAGTGAGTGTATATGACATGTTTGTTGTACTCTGTATGTGTTATACAAATATTTCTAAGCACCTTAAAGTGTACTGAATTCTTTTACTCCAAATGCAATATGTCAAACTTTTGTCTATGTTTTAGCAGCAACAGCTGAATTCAGAGTGTCCAGTGACCTCAGCCATGCCCAGTGCCAGTTCTGACCCCAGGACTCAGGGGATAAGTGTTCCAAGCTCTGGTTACTTGTGGTCCTCCGGGTCCAGAACTCAGGCATCAGCAGGTCCCTGCAGACTGTCAGTTAGGCCCCAGATGGACATGGCAAAGCTGGATGAGGCGCGGCACTTCCTGCAGGCCATGGATTACAGCAGAACCACATGGAAGGACGATGATGGAGACACGTGAGTGAGGGCAACAGAATGGAGGGATACTCTTTCAGTTTATTTTATCTTTCATGTACAGAATGCAGGACTGCAGTGCTTAGTGTTGTCTTTTGGATTGACATTTCCCTCATTAAACCTATAACTAATTTAACTGATGAGCAAAGTACCAAGATTTTATTGAGTTAAACCTGCTTGTGTTCAAACTGAATAGTGTGTGACCTTTCAGAGCTATATGGTTAGATACGTTGTCCCCTGACTGCTATTGTACAAAAGGATTTGTAATTGTAACATAATCCCAATATCTGACACGCACAACATGTCTCTCTGCCAGTGAAAGTACATTTCTAACCATAAAAGGATACTGGTGAATGAATTTTAAAAACATATCACCTGTCGTCAGTCATCTTTTTTTTCGTCACATAACCTTTGTCATTGTTATCTTTTGATATCAAAAGCATCATTAGTTTGTGAAATGAGTTCTGCCTCTAACACAATCATAGAGACAGTTTATTTGGCTAAATAATAACAGCATCGGTTTGTTCCTGATTTAGAATTCTGCACATATACACTGCTAAGGGTCAAAGGGAATATGCCTTTGCTGCAGCTGAGAAACTGCAAGAGCTTGGCACATTGGACACAAAGGAGCACAGGGGAAAGGTAAGGCACAAACACAGGGCCTCATTTACCAATCCTCTAATAATGTTCTAGTAAGTGAAACTGAGATAAAAAAAAAAAATTCTGTCTGATTTACAAAAGTTTAGGAAATGCTAATTATTTTTCTGTATTCACGTGTGTATGTTGTCAAACGGCAATCACACATAAATTCCTAATTTCCTAAATTCATAATTAGTCTTATGTTACAATGTATTTGGTTTGGCCTTAACACTATTAATATGAAACAAAATATGAGTGAAATAAATAAGTGATTTAAAGTTGACAGCATATTCTGTATATTAAATCTAAACTAACTGTTATGATTTAAAGCTGATCAGTGCAGTTTTACATCAGTCAGTCTTCTTATGTGTAAATTTAAACACACTCAGGAGCACGAGTAGGATACGAACGTTTTTCCAACCAAATACCAAATTTCTTTTGTAAATACTCTTATGAACGATTTGTCCAGCCTGATAAATGAGGCCAAATAAGTGCACAGAAATGTTTTCATGTCTTCTCAGTAAATGTATTCTCAGTGCTTTATTTGTACTGCATTCAGAGGCACACTTATTTGACTGTAAAAATCAAAGATGAGTTTTTATCCTGATAACTGCAGGTGGTCCAGACATCTATATTTCATGTTGGTTATTCTTGCTGGTTGCTTTGCTCGGTGTATTAATTCATAGTGCTGTTGTATCCCAGACTGCATTGCTGGTAGCAGTGGCGGCCAATCAGCCAGAGATCGTGCAGGACCTGCTCTCTCTGGGCGCTGATATCAGTATCTGTGACATTAAAGGTCAAACCGCGCTGCACCTGGCAGCCACATACGGCTTTCCGCAGGTCATGAAGGTAAGCTCACATCCTAAACGCAGTACATGTAGTAGTATATGAAGTAATATCTAGCTGCAGTTCATTTCCTTATTATCCACCAAATAGCAAAAAGAAAACAACCCCCAGCTAAAATTATGCCAATAGCCAGACCATCAATTAATATCATGCAATTTATTTTTAGCGAAGCAATATTAAAAGCACTGTTTTACAAAACCATTATTTTTTTTTACCAAACTCTTGTCTTGTAGTAATACAGATGTTTTTATGAATAAAAAAAAAGTCTTGAACGCATTAATTCTGGCACACAGAACAGTGCTTGGTAAGAAACCCTGGTGGGATTTTGGGCATTTCCATGACTACAAGATTATCAGTTTTAGGACATGGATGTCAGTAAATCATTTTCTTTCAATGTATGCTAGATATAATTAATATAGGTAAAACACCCAATATTAAATTCACAGACAAAAAAACTCTACCCACAGCTGATGTTCTAAAGTTTTCAAACTTTTGGTAGCCAAGGATCCCTTTAACAGATTCCACAGACCCCCTCAGTGTAGATTTTCTTCATGAAAATGATTTACAAAATTTTAAATGATGTTTTTGGAGCCATAGAACCTCCTGTTTCTGAGATTTCCACTCACCGAACACATTAGGTCTGAGCTGACTTTGGTGCTTGGACCCCTAAATATAATAAATTTGATAATGTGACATTGTGATTTCCACCACTTAAACAAAATAAATAAAAAAATGTCACAGACTCCCTGGCTTTGCTTCACGGACCCCTGGGGTTCCCTAGACCCCACTTTGAGAACCATGGTTCTAAAGGAATTCCCATTTCCATAGGAAGCCATTTTAAGTGACAGCACAACATATCTCATCAACAGTTCATCATAGCCAACTATACAGTTTGATGTTGCTTAATGTTAGTCATGTGGTTGTCTGGTTAGCTAACCTTAATGTTTTGTAGTTAGCAGTTAGTTCAGGTTTCAACAAAGCACCAAAAAGCACTGACGTCCGAATGTGATAATTCGCAGGTTATTCTCTCTATGGACCACGGAGTGGACCTGGAAGCTCGCAATTTTGAAGGTAACACATTTCAGTGGATCATGTTTATTGTAGTTAAATAACAAAGTAAAGTTAGGAAACGGTTCAAAAAAGGAAAAGAAGTCAAATGTGTGATTCTCCTTCTCTCACACACTCTCAGGTCTAACCCCACTGCACTGCGCAGTGATCTCCCACAATGCCACAATGAAGGCTCTTGCTTCCACCTCCTCTTCATCCTCTGCCTGGCTATCCGACGGCAATCTGCAATCTCAAGATGAAAATAAACTCATTTGCGTGCAGCAGCTCCTGGAAGCAGGCGCTTCCCCTGTCAGCCAGGTGAAATTCTGCACCAGCTACAATACTCTTTTGCTTTAAAGGTCACTCAAAAACTCAGACAATCACTGTAAGGTCTGAAGATTTTGCGTATCCAGAATATCTAGTCCTGCATTATCTAGTCCTGACTGAGAAAGATGTTTTCTACTGTAGCTCCATTACAATATGTTCTGCGTGCATGTAGTTCATGGCCGTTTATTCAGCTCATGTGGAGGAAATACAGAAAACTCTTTTTCACATTCCTGTTGACATGAGACTGAAAGTGAAAGACCTCTTTCTATATTGGCAGTTTCATAATGAATTAGGTCATACACTTGCTTTGGTTTCACTATGTTCAATCTTTTTCTTTCTCAGGAAATCAAAAGTAATAAGACTGTACTCCACCTGGCTGTGAAGGAGGCAAATATCCAGTTGGTTAATTTTTTCCTGAAACTCCAGCTGCCCAACATGCAGGCCTTTATCAACATGAAGGTAACAAATGCAGAGACTTCACTTCAATTCACTTTCTGCTTGGAGTATATACATCTCTCCACATATAGTGTACCAACAATATTGTTAACTTACAGTGTGTGAACTCTTGTGATAATATTATTTTATATTTAATATATAAGTTTATTCCTGTTTTTTCAGGCACATGGCCACACAGCCTTGCACATGGCCGCAGGTTTACATGGAAGCCCATATCAGGAGGAACTGATCAGACTGCTGCTCATCCGGGGAGCTGATTCGAGCATCCGCAACCTGGAGAACGACCAGCCTGTGCATCTGCTGCAAAGCGGAGAACAAGGCGATAAGGTGAGCACATTTCGCTTCTGCTCTTATGATGACGTTCTTATGAAACAGCTTGCATATTCTTCTGGGTTAATAAAATTAATTAAATTAGCTTTTTTTTTTACTCTCCTCTCATTTAACTGCTGTCTGTTACCTGACAACGAGCAGCTAATTAATAATTTAGGATCATGAGTTTTGCAAGTAAAGCTCGGCAAGATCTAAGACTCAGTTGTATTTTTCTGTTTACAGTGCTCTGAGTATTTATCATACAAAAATGTCTTTCAATGCACCCGTGTGCAAGTACTGGGTATTATAAAAATATGTTAATTAGATACAGATGTATTTTACAGTAATAACTTGTAGATTATGATGATCTCAGATGCAGTCATTTTGCTAATTCTCATCCCTTTCACTAGAATACACTAAAATAGAGTATATAAAATATTTTTAAAAGTGCATAAAAATAAAAAAAAAACAACTGAAGGGGAAAAAAATTTCCCTTCAAAAAGAAAAAAAAAAGAAAAAAAAAAGGAATTATGCTGTCATGGTTTGGGATCAATTGACCCCTTAGAGGGAAGAGTCACTGTCGATCGATAATCCTGATTAGCCTCTGCTTTCTACCCTGATATGAGCGATCTCTCCCAGGATGATCCCATCCACAGGCCATGAGGGTGCACTGAATGGCACGATGAGTGTGAAAATGATGTAAATTATATACTATGGCCTTTACAGTATGTATGTCTTGACTTGACAGCACTGATCTGATCTGGTGGTTTGTAGAGGACCAACAACTTACAGCACTTTACAGGTGTGGTGACCAGCACTGTTCCTGGAAATCTACCTTCCTGCAGGTTTCATCTCCAACCCAAATCTAACACACTTCTTTTAGCTGATCAAAAAGGTCCTTAGGTAATGATTAGATGCTCAGGCGGGCACCATTATGGTTGGAGCTAAAATCATCAGGGCGGTAGACCTCCAGGAGCAGGGGTGGTGATCACTGCTTCATGGTGTTTTTGGTTTTTCCTTGAAGTTGTCACCTGTCTAATATTTTTCTAATATAGTGTGTATCATTGGCTATTCTGAGTCTGTGAAGCTTTTCATATACAGTGTGTCCTTGGCATGATTAAAATTGTAATCGGATATAATTTGTTAATATAAAGCGGCCTACTGACAGAGCTCTTTTATCTTTAAACACTCAGCTCAAGCTCATCTTAAAGAAGAGAAATGCTGCTAGACGGCGTATCACATCCTTACAGGACCAAGAGTGACCAGGACTGCTTTCCAGTCCTAATATGTCTCCCTTTACTTCTCATAGGGACATCTTATAGGCCTGCATTCACTCAAGGGAAATAAGAGCAGAACCATATAAAAACAATTATCTAATCAGTGTGTAGTCGCAACAAATTATAACTTTAAATAGAGAGAATTAGGAAATCTGTTGAAAATCTGCCTTCAAATTCTGTTTTCTATTCCTTGACTGAATTCAGATCTTCATTTTATGATGGATTTTATCTATAGTATCCTCTTATGAGGGTTTTCTCAGTTCATATATGTCTGTTGTTGGAGAATGTTGTTCGATTTCTGACACATTTCATTTCAGTGGCCTTTCCTGTAAAAATACTCATGAAAATGTGATTTCTGTGAAATCATCTGTAGCATTTCAAGTCAACTTTCCCACCATTGTTTATAAACCATATTGGTTTGGAGTTTTCTCAGTAGACTACACTGCATCAGTGTCATGTTACCTTGCTAAAAACAATCTATTTATTCTTTTTTTACTTTTGTGTTATACGTATGTATGGTTTGCTAGTATTTGACTCAGGGATAAATTATTTACACACAGCAGCCCTGTGTGTTCTATGTATGTTCTCTGTATAACCTTTGTGGTTGACACGGTGTGCTCAGAGGTTAAGCACAGCTCATCACTTATAGCTTGAATGTGAGTGTTTTCATGAGTCATTGGAGGGGGTGAAAATGTCATGCTTTTTAAGTTGACCTCAGCACAGTAATCATCTCTCCGGTTCAGACTGGTAATGATGTTATTTATATCAGCTTACATCACTAGATTATAATTTGAACATATAATGTAACAAGATTATCTGTTGAATTTTGTAAAGACATCAAAATTAGAAGTGACTCTATAAGTGAAAAGGGCATGGTGTAGGAATGGCTAAGGGGATTATCTCATGTGAATCACTGGGTTTCTGGGACTCAAGTGCCTTGTAATTCAAATAAGGGGGAAAAACATTATACTGTCACTTCCTTGCAAGGCAGAATGAAATGATTGTTAATTTATCAGAATTGTTTGAGTGTTTCATGTAATCAGAAACCAAACATTGTCTACTTGCTCTATACTTGTTTTTACTAATAATGGTTTAATATTGACATCAACACTGCAATTAAAACAAACTTCCTGTTTGAATGTAACACACTGACCAAATGAATTGTTTCAAGCTTCAGCAATGGCATTAAATTTGGCTGTTAAAATTGTAGTTTGTTTCTTTGTGTGATACTGTTTATTCAATTAAGGTACACAATGACATTTGGTTTACGTTTATGTATACAACGAGACACTGAAAGTACTGCTTGATGATTCAGAAGCTTTTAATAAGCCAGGTCAGGGTAACAAAATGTCTTTTGCTTTCCTATTTGACCCATTTTTTACATGCTAATCAGAAATATCAGAATCCAAGCATTTACTTTCTATAGTCGAAGCACTGTGGAATTTTTCTGCATAGTCATATATTTGTGTATCATATTACGGCCAGCTCCCAAATATTTACGCTGTTAGTATGACAAAGTTATGAACTTTTAAAAATGCTGCTATGATATGGGGAGGTAGGATAGAGTCATGCTGGTAAACCCCCCTTCAGTGGCCCTTGAGAAAGCAGCTACAAGGGGCGGGGCTTGAAATCTTCACCTAGGAAGTTTACAGGTCCACTCATTACGTCATCGGTTTTACACATATGATATTTCAGTGTAGTCCTACAGGTGGACATTTCAGCTGATATCAAAAGAGCAGGGAAATGAGGAAAATTTGTTGCTGGATCATTTTTCAAGCTACAGGACATGTAAATAAATAACTGTACTGTCACTCATAAATCGTCCTTCTATTGACATAATGAATAGCTTTTTTTTTTAAATGCTTGTCCATTCACCTATTCCTTTGCATCTGCATTATACTAAGATAATCCAACGATTTTTTTTTACTTTTTGCATTATTATTTACGAAGATATACTACATTTATAAGCTTCTTTCCCTGCATCGGTCGCCATGATCCGAGAAGTGATGTGTCGTTGTGAACGAGTCGGCTCTATGACCGAGTCGGCTCTATGAACGAGTCGGCTCTATGACCGAGTCGGCTCTATGACCGAGTCGGCTCTTTTTCGCGAACGATGGGATTTCTTTTTCCCTTTCTTTTTTTCCTTTGTTAATCAACATTAACTAATCAATAATTAATCTTAATGCCAATCTGCCTTAAAGACAATTGTCCTTGGAGCCGAAAGAGCCGACTCTTATTGATGAGCTGAACCAAATGATCCGGCTCACCAAAATGAGCCGGAATTCTTATCACTACTTCCGAGGTACACGGCCTCAATTCGCAAAGCATTCTGGGAATTTTCTTCTACCACTGCGACTGGAGTCTATTTCCAAAACCGGGCGATGTGGAGGGCTAGATGACCACTACCAGCAATCCCCAAAAGAAACGGGACACCCTATCCCTAGTTTTATTAGTATCCTATGCAGGAGTGTCCAAAACAAAGGGGTAGAGCCAAACATGAGCTGAAATGCAAATTTCATACACTACTGCTGAAATGCCATCTTTAGATTTGTAATAAAAATGTGATCCCACAAACATCCTTTTCACTAATCAACAGCTGCATTTGAGCACATTACGGACCTCTTTGCATGGGTAATAAACAATTAGTGGTGAGTATTATGTATGCCATTATGAACGCTGGTATGTAATACCCTTGAGAAAAAAAAAAAGTAATGAGCAAACTGTGACATATAAGATACGTTAAGATACAAAGAAAGAAATAGGAAGCCTCAAAATCCAATGTAAATAAAAAGGTGACTGATCCCATGCAGCTCTCCTCACATTCTCAGGAGCATCCTTGGACATAGAATTCAGTCTCTATACTGACTGACTGGGTACTAAAAGGAGAAGAAAAAAATGAATAAGGAAATTATGACCAAATGAAACCACAGTACGTTACATGATTTGGCATTGTGATCTTACCTTCTGTTTGGGGGGGCTGAAGCCGTTCCACAGGACTTGATCTGCAGAGAAAAGTTAGAGCCGAGGTTACCGTGCTCTCACAGACAAACAGTAGAACTTACTAATGCACTCGCAATACTTCAGTCAGCATGCACAGTCAGGAAATATCTTTCAAACTCCAGCACAGGACCTGTCCATTAGTGCAAATTAGCTTATAGATTATTATTAGTAGTATTAGTACCACTGTAAACTGCTCTGAGTTATAATGCAATCAATAATTGGAGAACAACTTCAGACAGTTGTCAGGCACTGAGATTACATGCACTGCATTTCAGCATTACACATACACACTGTCTATCCAGATACACATTACTCAAACACCACAAGTGATCAGAACTACTTTATAGAACAAGTGCAACACTGTTTCTATAAAGTGTTTTCTCTAATTCACCACCAGAGCTTGGGGATATTCAGTCTACTCCAGTGTTGACAGGTACACTGTTTATCTGACTTTTTGGAGGTAACTTTGACCCCGTTTACACTTGGTATTAAAATGCGTCTTGGGCGATCTGATCACAACTGGACAGCGCTAAATACAAGTGTAAACGACCCCCAAGACGCATTCAAGACACATTCGCTCAAACCACTTGCCGAGGTGGTCTGGGACGCATTTAACCACATACCTTCTGTAGTGTAAACGCTGATGCGTCCGCAACACGGGCGTAACAGGAAAATACGTCATTAATGCTTTACGCAGAGGTTGTTTTGGTAACAGTGCGACACACTAGAAATAAATGGAGAGGAGCGCTTATGTATGCGGTTGGAGTGCTAGAAAATAATCAAGGTATGTTGCAGGTTTAATGTTTTAATATAATTTTGCACGGGGACCTTTGACCTTCTAGCGGAAGTGATGTAGGCAGCAACGAAATTTGAACAAAAGTGGTCAGCTGGACACCTCGGAGACGCAGGATAAACACAGGCGTGAACGGCGACGCGTCTTGGCAATCTATTTGTGACCTGAAAGCTCAAGACGCATTTTAAAACCAAGTGTAAACAGGGCCTTTTAGTACTAAAAGAAACTCTTCATGGATAGGCAGTGTTTCAGAACAAATAGAAACTCTTAGCAAGCCTTTAACCCAGGGGCTGCATTTGAGTGACGAGTCTTCTGGGTGAAGGTCCTTTCTTTCATTATGCCTCCTCATCTTTATTTCCAAGTCATTCCACATGCATAGAGCAGGCCTTCCACTCATATGCAAAGGCTTACTTGGGTGTCTTTGAACATTTGAATTTATTACCTAGTAAGAGACAAAAATAGATTAAAATATAGATGGATAAAAATATGAATTTCTGAAAGGAGTGATAGTGGAGTGAGTGGGGTGTTACTTTAATTTATATTTTATAAGTAAGTAAGAAAACACAATGGAGCGATGCAGCCTATCATGAAGTAGAGGGCAGATAACACAAAGTATTTTGTTCCTCTTATTCCACAGCAATTTTCCAACATTTACATTTTACATTATTATTTTTTTATCCATTTGCTGTTACATTTTACGATGTGTAATGTCCATGAAACAAGTTAGTTCCTGTTATCACTTGCATTCTAGCAGCAAGAAACAGTCATTCCTTCCTTTCTTGCTCTTGGAGTTAATAAGACAAAAAGAAAAGACGCTTGTCATATTACAGAGAAATTGACAGAGCGCAAAGTCATCCGTCCTGAAGAAGCTCCCATTTAAAAAAAAAACACGACGTTCTTAAAATAACCCAGTTAAACAGATTTTTTTGCAGGTTTGTTAGACAGAAGTTTTGTGTTATAAAATAAGCTTCAAAATTTTGTTCCACATTTACGGAAAGGTTACGGGTTAATAAAAGATATGGGTTAATGATTGTTAGCTATTTGTGCACGGAGGCTTGAAGGTGCAGGCCTAATAAAAATCTTTTTACTCAGAAATGAGAAAAGCTGTACAATATCAATTGTTGCATTTCCTATCTGTATTTGTAGCACTACTGGTAAAGCTCTATACTTGTGTCGTACACTGCCTCACTCACTCGTCAATTTTGGTAAAAAAAAAAAAAAAAAAGAGGTATTTAGCCTCGGCTAAATGAATAAATGTAAATATGAATGTAAACTCCGCAGGTCAACTTACTCAGGGCTATGAGGATTCCGGCTACAAACATTACCACAGCGAGGATGACACCAGTGGTACGCAGAGTCTCATAATCTAGGGGAAATTAAAAGTGATTGTCAAGTTAGTCTCATGAATTGAAGTTAGACAAATGTGCCACGCAACAATAATATGTGGAAACTTTGAACAAACTATTCTTTCCTTTGCAGCCGCCTGCGAGATGGCCGAGGCCAGTCCATTATACACGGAATAACCATACGAAAAAAGGAATGGATCGGTTGAAAGAATTTAAAACATAGACACTTTGACAGAATGTCTTCAATTTCACATTACAATTGAAGATCTAGTGCCCGGGATGTCTTCTGGAATATCGATTACATCAAAAATGGTAACTTGCTACTTGGCGCAGAGGATTCTGGGAAGAGTGAGCCAGCTCCTTTAACTTATAGTTATTGTAAATTACTATTATTATTATTATTATTATTATTGAGTTTATATAAATATGGCTAACTGGACACAAATAAAGATTGTTATTATTTAGTTCATTGGATGTTTTTGCTGTGAAGTGTTTTCAATAATCAGTGATTGTTTACTTCAATACTTACCATAATCAAAGGCACTCTGGTCCTCCCACATCGACTCTGGGGAGAGAGTATGAAATAGAAAGAAACTCGTAAAGTCACAATATTCACATCATTGTGTTTCAAACTGTACTGAAACTAGTGCCAGTATTATATGCAGTTTTGGTATTCCTCACTAGATGGTGCTGAAGCCCCAGAATGTAACTCCACATTTCCTGTAGGAAAGAGAAATGCTGACTGAACACCTAAACTGTTCAACACTTCTGATGAGCTGTTACTGAATACACTTAATATGGCAATAGACCACCAATTAAAAATATCCATTTAACAGCGGACCTATGTGCAAAAAAAAAAAAATGACATTGGACATGTTTATAGGACATAGACACAGATTGCTTATGAGAAAAGTTTCAAACAGGATAGGTGTGTCACATAAGTGTATTCAGTGTTTATCGAGTCTGTCCCCACTGTGGATCTAATTCATTCCTCTTCAGGAATCGCTTTAAACTGGTCAGGACAGTGGTACATTACACTTATTACATTTATTGAAATTACATTTCTATGCCCTTATCCAACACAACTGACAGAATTATTTTTGTACTCTCTATCAAAAAATATCCTCATGCTAGTTCGGCAGGTCAGAGACTAAGAATGCCAAAATCCATGATAGGAGACTATTAGTAATTTATAATTTTTAATAAATTAAAAGTACTCATTCAAGTGCTTGGTGAAAAGGTAGGGCTTTAGTCTTTGTTTGAAGCCAGTTAGTGACTCAGCTGTTCAGAGAGCCAGAGGAAGGAAACTCATTCCACCTCCTGTTTGCCAGGACAGGAAAGAGTCTTGATGCATGCCTTCACACCTATGGCTAATTTAGCATAGCCAATCCACCTACTGTCATGTTTTTGTGAGGTGGAGGAAACCAGAGAATCAGGAGGATGCCCATGCGAAATGCTGAACATACATTAACATGAGATCAGAATCAAACCAGGGGCCATGGAGCTGAGATGCGACAACTGTACCAACAAATAATCCAGCACCCCCAAAAAAACATCTGCTACATTGTGGACCCCAGCCGGTGGCTGACAGATTCTGCATAAAAACAGCTGGACTAGTAAGGCACTGTATTCCAGGTACACCTAAATGGTAAAGTCCAGTTATTGTCACTGAGCAATTTCTGTGGAATAAAGAAAGAAGTCACTGGAGTTCTCAGTGAACTGTAAGAGAAATCTCCACACAGCAGCATCTCTTTTACGCACCCGAGCAGTTTGGTGTATTGATCGGCTGCAGTGGAGGAGGAGTTTGCGAGCTCAGCGAAATAAGTGTGCAGTGTGTCTGCAAGGCAGAAACGCGCATGCGCAGTGCTCGGTCTGACAGGCGCGAGGTTGTCTCGTGGGAGCGCCGATTTACTGTGAGATGCTCAAACAGGGTGTGACTGCATGTAATAACATTTTACACAAATCAGACGTAAATACAAATAACCTTTATATATTACAGATCAAATATAAATATAATATCTACATCTATTAAATATAGCTCCAGAATTAAGGAGCTGTACATTTCTACTAGCAACATGTCTGTGTCTGAAGAGGCTGCAACTAAAATCAGTTAGCAATAAATTAAAGCAATAGATGCATTGTTAGGCTAATTAAAAATGTCAGTGTCTCCTTAGAATCTAAAAAAAAAAAAATCCTTCCTGCAAAACTTTCAGGTATTTTGGGATGGTTTTAAAAAGCGTATAAAACATTACTTTATACATGTATAATTTGTTTTTAGACTATTAAGGCTTTATTACAGAAATGCATAATGAAGTCTAGAAGAATGCGTTTTATACAACTTAACTCTGAGTAATGCGTCTGTAGAAATGCTTCACATTAACACATAAATCTACTAGTCTCCAGAATATGAAGTTTTGAAGTGTAAATACACTTGAAGTGTGTACGCACCTGCGGTAGTGGCCATGTCTGCAGTGCTGGAGCTGGGCTGGGTTTGGGTTCCCACTTTCTCTCTCTCTTCAGACTGTGAGGAGGTGAAGCGATGCTCGAGTGCAACTATTAATCACGTGCCGCTTAACTCCTTGGATAAATCTCAAATAGCTCCTTACTGGACATAAAGGTGCACTACATAGGGTGCAGAGGCCATTATTACATACAAGACGCAGTGTGTTCATAGGCTATACGGTGTGTGAAGCCATTTGCAATCCAACCGCTAGTTTCGCAGCGCCCTCTAGCGGCCAGGTCCAGCTGCCAATGTAGGACTTCAAACGCTACATCTAAAGCAGCTAAGGCGTGAACCTAAATATTACAAGCCAGGTCATTCAGGTAAGAATGCAAATTGTATGACAAACTACCAGATTAATTAGCCTGGGTATTATTTAAAAAGCTAGGCCAGTGTGCAAATTGTCCTGTTTGATTATTATTACTTTATACATAGATGTGATCACTAATAGACTAATATGCGTACCAATTCAGGGAAAAAAACATTAAAAAAAAAAAAGAAACAATATAAGTTTAAAGTAAATAATTAGGTCATTATGTTGTGCATTAAAGGGGCCATCTCACCATGAATCCTCCAAGTAGAACCAAGTAGTGTAGGAACCTTTTTCGATGCCATTGATAGTCCAAAAACAATCCGGTGACATTGTAGGCCATATATCTTAAACTGTAATGTGAAACTGAACATATTTTGGAGATGTGATCCATTCCTTTTCTTATATATTGGACCTGAACCGGCCTCGGAGGTCTCACGGGAGGCCGTGAAGGACAGAAAAGGCATATTTCAGCGGTCACGTTTTCCAAACCAAAACAAAGAACCCGGTTCTAGGAAAGGCGAACCGGCCTAAAGTCTGAGCCGGGCACTACAATTTGTCTGCACTTCTGCTCCCCGTGCGCGCTCACCTACCTGAATCCCGAGCCTTTATAAGAAAACTTTCACTAAGAAAAAAATGGAGGACATCATCGCAGAAGAGGATGATTGTGGTGTGCATGTATATAGCGGGGGCCTTGAACAGACTGTTGTTATGTAGAACAGACAGTTGATATGGACCACATCATTAGTGGAAGCAATTTTCAAATCAGTAAAAATAATTTTTTAAAGCAATATTTTATATTGATTTAAAATCGATGACAATACTGACTTTCACCCATCTTCAACACATAGAAATAAAATAAAGAAAAATCAATACATCAAAAGACAAATCAACATATCAGATAATGTATTCCTATCTCCAATACAATAAAAAAATAAAAAAATAAATAAAAAATAAATTTCCAGTCAATGTCTGGGAAAAAGAGTTAACATTTACTCCTGATCCCGAATACTGGAATTAAATCTGCAGGAACACCTTCAACATGACTAACAATACTAATCTACAATGAATACAGTACAAGGTAATCCACAGAGCACACGTCACTCAGCATAAGACATTCAAGATAGGATTGACAGACTCTGACATGCTCACGTTCATCACACACCCTGGATAATTATTTTCACTCCACCTGGTTCTGCCCACCAATGCAATGTTTCTGGCTTTTAAGGGTGGGTGGGTTTGGAGCAGCTTCACTTAATGTATTAAATTTGCAATACAAGTTAAAAAAAATAAAGTTGTCCTTTGAAGAGTGGGGGTGGTGGCTGGTCCAAAAAAAAAAACATGAGGATGAGCCCTTTGTTGTCTAATTATTATTATTATTATTACTGTTTAAGATTTGCCTCTGTGTGATTTCGTCACGATGGTCTAGTGGACTGAAAATGTTTTTTGTTTAAACCTGATTAAATGCCTGATTTTAAGTCTGTAGAATTCCAACCTTTTTGTATTCCATTACATCTGGAGGTGAGAAGTCGTCATTGTTGTTTTGCTGTTGAATTTAATGCACATACTTTAATAAATTACTTAGGACTGCACCTCACTATTTACCTTTAACAAGGCTTAGCCATTTTGCTGGCTGGGTTAAACATTTGGACACCAGATTTCACAATGCAGTGACACGGTGATGAACATCACATCACCTGCCTTTATTGTGTCACGAACAAGAGCCTGTTATGTGCCCGTGCTCAGGGAGAAAACTCATCATTTGCTCTACGTTCAACGATCTGGTGATATTAGTAGAAAGAAGCAGTGTGATTACACTGCACAACAATTTTTTTTTAAAGTCTTGCTTCCTGAAAAGTTGTTGCTAGTTGTGGCAGGTACCTACTGGGGATGCACAAATATAGTTTTGGTTTTACTGCATCACGTAGGAACTCTGAGAAATAGACATTTATATGTTTACTGACAATAACGTATTTAGTCACGTTTATGTTTCGCATAAGCTATTAAATGCAACAGAATTAAAAGTGTTCTGCTCCTGATTTTCTTTTGCATTCAATGTCTGGTGCAGCACGTCACAGTGTCCAACAGCAGTCAGCAAGCATTGATGGATTCCAGTCGCCCTGGTATCGTTTCTCCATCGTAGCAACGTCCTGGTGAAACCTTTCACCGTGTTATTTAAGTCCATGTTTCTGAACAAATTCAGCTCTGTGGGGCGCGTCCACTCCATTCACCTCTGCAGGGACAAGAAGACCGGCACATCACGCCGATACGCTTTTATAAACTTTCAGCAGTGGGCAGATGCTGAACACGCTTGGGAGCTGCTCAATTTTGACATCCCTTTGGGCTAACCCATGCGTATCATGTTGTCCCAAAGAGACTGATCCTTAAGAAAGAGCAACATGGGAAACATTTTTATCAAGAATCTGGAGAAGTCCACCGACAGCACGGCCCTTTATGACACATTTTCCATTTTTGGCAACATCCGGTCATGCAAGGTAGTCTTTGATAAAAACGGGTCCAAAGGCTATGGATATGTGCACTTTGAAAGTGCCGAGGCTGCCGCCAAGAGACTGAATGGCATGCTTGTCAATGACTGCAAAGTGTTTAATTCCCGTTAGGAGCAGACTGCAGAGAAGATGACTAGTAAGGATGTCAAGAACAAGGAGGTGCATGTGAGCCAAGCACAGGAGAAGGAAGAGAGACATTCCAAACTCGCACACAAGTTCAAGCAGTGTATGAACCTGTGTGTGATGTCGTACCTCTGCGTAAAGAGTTCTCACCTTTTGCGACCATCATCAATGCAAAGGTGATTACATCCAATGCCTGTTATAGAGGGTTCTGGTTTGTGTGCTTCTCATCTCCAGAGGAAGCCACAAAAGCCATGAGAAAGATGCAGGGAAAGATACTGGTCAGCAAGCCATTGTACATCACTCTGGTTCAACGAAAAAAGGTCAGACAGGCTTCCCTCTCCAGTCAGGGGACACAGCCTGTACAAAACGATGGACTGAACCACCACCAACCTGCGCCACCTTCTGGCAAGGTCATGGATATGGCTATTCCGCAGGCTAAGAACTCCCTGACAGTAACACAAGCGCACACAGGGCTACGCAGGACATAAGGCTGCAGAACATGCCGGAAGTGAATGACCCTGCAGCGTCACATCTGCAAGCCAAACATTAGACAAACATGGTTTAAAAAAAAAAAAACCCATAGCTACAGTCATGGACACAATTCCAACTACAGTCCCAAGTGCAGCTCTGGCTCCAGGTACAGGCGCAATTCCAGCTACACCTCCAGCACCTGAAAGAGATGAGCAGCTGACCAGGGACACAACAGAAGGACAAGACAAGACACAGAGGAGTCCAAGGATACACAGACTGCTGGGCCTGAACGGAGTCAGATGCCACTGACCATCTACATGTTGGAGTCAGCGGATGTGGATGAAAAAATCTGAATTCTACATGAGTACATGTTACCACTGGTAGAGAAAATCCACCCGACTCAAGCTAAGGACATCACCTGGATGACAATACAAGGCAGGAACAACTATGACCTGCTGAATATGATCGGGAAGCCCGAGCTTCTGCGCTCCCAAGTCAAGCAGATTCTTGCTATGCTGTCAGGCGAGGGAAGCTGGTCAGGACGTGTGTTTGCCTCAAGTCAAGAACAAGAATAAAAGGGGAGAAGGAAGAACTTCACATTGCATTCTCAATAGAAACCAATCTCAAATTGCACCTTTTATATTTAATTTGAAATGAAATAGAAATATAATAAATGTATTCATTAACAGATCAATGTGTGCTGGTTTAATGAGCATCATGCCAGTTCAAGGTCAACACCTCGTTAAAACGAGCCAGGGTTTCTCATTACGTCCTGTGCATGTTTACTTTAAAAAGCAGATCTCACACTGACTCAAATGTTTGCTTGAAATGCTAGAGCTTGACCTAGTTCTTTTTTTATTTCAATTCACATGACAATAAAAGTAAGCGGTAATAAAGTCATTAACAGTAAATGGTTCTTGCTAATTTCAGCTGCAGTAGCATTAGGCAGCCTCTGTAGTAGATAAAGACCAAATATTAAAATATTTTACTTTTCAAAGAGAAGAGTATTTGCGTACTCTTTTTTTTCATTGGTGATATTTTTACAGCTAATTAAGAAATTAATTCCAGATTACACACTGGTTGAAGAATTGGCTTTGTAATGGAGGGCCATACCTAAAATACTCTTTCCCCCCCCCCCCCGATCCAGATGGCTCCAGCATATGCAAGTCTTTTGTAAAATTGAGTAAAAGTGGATGAAAAAATTAATTTTTATTTAATCTATTCATTAATGAGCCGTTTGTCCTCACAGCGCTACTCATTGGGTGGCGAGGTGCAAACCCTACAAAATAACTTCCATATGACGTTAATTACAAACGGCTTTATGATTTTGAGGATGTTCAGGGAACGCTGTAAGGACGTCAATCAGACCATCAGTTCCTGATGTTGCACTAGTAATGCCAACTACATCACAGTCACAATAGACCACCGCCGAATCATTCATTAATCTGAGACTATGACTTTTGCCGTCCTTTCTTGGACGTTCCCATACAATAACTTAATTAAATCTAGGATACTATACATAAGCTGTATAGTTTTTAACTCACATGAAAGACTAATTTAAAAGACATTACTGTATTTTGTGTTTTCATTTGAACATCTAATGCCACAACTAGGTTGTTTTTTCATAAGTTCAACATTTCATAGCCAGTTCAATATTTTAAAACAAAAGCAAATAGCACTGTGGTGAAATGGCGCGAGGAGCACTGTGGTGAAATGGCGCGAGGAGCCTGGCGCAGAACTGGAACACAGCTGACAGAAAACTTCACATTAGCATTAATATTTACTTACATATCAGGTTATCCTTTGAAAACTAAATAAAATGTTAAAAACTGTATACGTTTATTCTGTAGCTATCAGTTAAAACGGGTATTTCACAGGAAATTCACCAATAACCCGTTTTTACCGATAACATTCCTGTCAAAAAAAGCATTTAGCTAACTAGCATTAGCATCACCCCCCTAGCTAACCTGTAGACGGCCTCATTCAAGTTACCGCAAACTTTCTCACTCACACACACTATATTTGATGACAAATTATATAAAAAGTTCTGGTGAGGCAAACTTAACATTAATCCGTTTTTATACTCGGTAACTTTCCTTTCTCAGACCTGTTAAAACCAGGATGCCGCCATAATCCACTGTGGTAAACTTATTTTAAGCAACATAGTTTGAATTTTACAGATAACATTGTACTTGTTTGCAAACGTTTAATATTATATCACCTACCTTGTTGACGATGGTGAAAGGCAGTAGTACTACTACTTTTATGCTGCCAGAAACTGCTGACAATTTCATAAAAATCACCTAGATTTGATTAGTGGAAATTATATTAACACAAATATCAATAAAATATGTGAATAGAGTGAAATATACACACATACTGTGAGACTGCCGAACGCGAGGGCATCAAAAATGTTGAAGTGATATAACATTGATTTGCGCATGCGCAGAAGCGGAACACCTGCTCTTTAATGATAATTTTAGGTCTAAAACAGTTGAACATTACGTTGGATGTCTTCTGAATGTCATAAATGCAACGTCATTTCAAAAACCTACACAGGACCTGTGTGTAACATTCATAAAGGCTACAAAACGCCCTCATAACGTCCTGCATGAAACATTACCTAACGGACCAAAACCGGATGTACCCCAAATGTCATGAGGAGGTCACCTGTTAACTGGGCGCAGATGTACCCTGTCTGTCTCCAAACTGATCCGCAATGCAGAATGGTCAGGAACATTTTTAAAATAATATATATAAAGCAAAACCATCTAGAGTAATGTACTCCGCATTCATATCTAGCTCCAAACAGTGACATAAAGGAGAGTCAGGAATTGCATCAGTGATGTTACAGACCACAGTTATGTAAATAGAGGGAAAAGGTCTCTATTTTATATTCAAGTTTGGTTAAAGCCTAGTTTGTTACAATTAGATATTTCTGGGAATGTGTAATTTAATAGTCTACGTGAACCTTGAAACTATGGCACTGACTTTCTTTCAGAAGTCATTCATGCCCTCACAAGCAGGCAATAATGTTGCTTTCGACTCACTGTCAAGTTATAATTTACAACCTCCAACTACGAAAAGCCAAAGAAAATGCCCCCTCAACCACGAATGGCCATGGACAGCATCAGAAATAAACAAAGTAAGGCTTCTGAGTTACTACATATACAATATTTGCTTTAGATCAGTCAACACAAAGATATATTTGCTTGTTAAATGTAAAACATTGACTAAACAGTTCACTGTTTGAGCAGTTGCCATGGTGATCTACCATGGTGGTATGGATAAGTGTAACCCAAATTTAGTGGGCTAACCCTGAAATTATGCTTCATGGTACAGCCCTCAGGAGAGACTGGTAAATGGACAACTGTTAATAATAATAATAATAATAATAATAATAATAATAATGCATCAAGGGCGTTCCATGGCATCACATGTATCTATAGAGTTAAAAAGCATTTTGTGTTGTTTATCAGTAAATAAAAAATTTAAGTTTCACGTTTCAATGAATGTGTTCTAATACGCTCACATTATTGTTTCTATAGCAACAACTTATGCACTCACCCAAACAATAGTGCTTAATAATTCCAGTAATTATTGGAAAGAAAATTAAAAAGAATATGTTTATGAATATAGATAGTACTGTACAATGAAGAATGGAGACTGAGACTTTAAATATAAAACAAATGAATGGTAATGTCCAGGCAAGGTATAAAAAAATTTACGCTCTCATTCACAGCTATTTGGATTTTATTCAATGCATACAAGTAGCTTATATGTAAATATGCACTTACAGCTATTTTTCAGCACTGACATCCTGGTGTTGCATTATAGAATACAGAGGGTTATGCCACCAAGATGTACACTTGCATCATATGAACACTTCAGTATACACTTTACATACACCATATGGCCAACAGTCTGTATAAAAGGTTTTGGTGTTTGGTGATGGTTTCGTGTCCGCAGACTTTTGGCCATAGTGTCTTTCCACTTCAGGGCGTAGTGTGTTAGTTAAACCCCATCTAACCATACGACAGTGTTATTAGTTTTTTTTTGTGCTTTTGTTTCCTATTACCACAATAAACCACTGCATACTGCATTTACTCATGTTTATTTGATAGAAAAGCTGTCAGTCATGTTCTCTTAACCCAGTGGATAACCTCAACAGCAAATTAGTGTCTTGCAAACAATTAAAAGAATTTACAAAATGTATAAAATGCTGCAATATGAAGGGAAATGTACCTTAACACTTCATAACTACAAGCTACAGAAGTCTAAGAAAATGTTAAGGGTTCTTACAAAACACGTTTTCTGGTGAAAAAGAAGAGAATGAAATATCAAGAAGAATGAACTCCTCAGCCGCGATCCCTACCACACAATAAGAGACTTTGTCAACTAAGAATACATGGGTCAGATATTTGAGAGGAAAAAATGGCAGTGTTGGATGAAAATAATGATTTAAGTCAGACAAATGTGAACACATTTAAGAAAACTGGATCCTTTTAGGTTTTTGCCATCCCACTGCCGTCTCCTATTGGTGGTAACACATGCTGTGACAAACACACACACACAAAAAATATCATACAGTGGAATAAAACATACAATTAAGCATAATGCATCTCTAATGAAATTGCAAATACTCTAATTAATTACATTTTTACTCTCGTCTAAGTGATTTGAAGTGGTTTATCTTTATGATAAGTTTCCATGATGGCGTTACACAGTCTTTACACGGACTATTTTGATTAGTGATGGCCTGGGGATGTGAGATAGTGTCACTGCCATCCACAGCATAATAGAAGGAAGCTTCTGAACAGCTTTTTTTATAGGTCAGTTAAAAACAAAGATCTGCACTTGTTACACCTTCTTAATTTTTTGGTTAAGCAAAAATAAAACAAAACGTGGGCAGGAATGTATTAAATTGCAAATTTGATGTAGCAGTTGAGCATTAACAAAATAAATGTTGGATAAGCATTGTGACCTCCCGACTCATATTATGATAATTTCCCACATTGAACCAAACTAGCAACACCACCTAAACCAACTGTTTCACTTAGAAATAAAAAGCTTAAAGTTAATTCCCTTATAAAGGGTTAAAAAAAACTCTTATACGAAATGGTTCATAATTTATTCACTCAAATACTCACACACATCCATTTTCAAGCAATGTAAAATGGCTGTCATCAAATCTTACTGGTGTGTGAAAAGGAGTCTAAAGTATTTGGTAATCATCAAAGCTGATGCATCATCCTGCCATTATGCTGATAGTGAAATGCTAGGAGGATTACACTCAGTGATAACACAAGTATCTCTTACCTTAGGATGCTGGATTAAATCCTCATAGCCTTGAATGAGAAAAAAAAAAATCTATGAAAAATGTTTGAAATATTGAATTTAACTTGCATTAAACTGCCTACAGCAAGGCAACAAAGATGAAAAGACAGATGCTGAAAAAAAACCCCAAACACTTAGCACTGCCTTGTATCATATGTTCAGAAGAAAGAATCATAAGCTAGGATGTGACCTGTTTTCCTTCTCAACTCACTTTAAGAGGCCTGGCTTCCTCTGCAACGGCATTTTCGGCCTGCAGGAAACACGAGAGAGAGAGAGAGAAGTTAATGAAACCTGACGTTTAAATCCAAGTTTAAAAAAAGAGTAACTGGTTTCATTTAGTGTTGGGCTTTACTAAGGCAGGATACAATCTAAACACACAGCTGAACAGTTTCTTTCTCAAGAGTCCAGCTGTGACTCTCTGCCCGTCCTGGGATCTGAACTTAAAACATTCTTGTGATTAACCACAGACTGTTATCTATACCAGTCACTATATGTTATTTTAAACACAAACTATTACAACATTGAGGATGTTGACGAGCACTGCAAATTCTCTGCCTCATCTTCTAGAGTGAAACAAGATGATTTTGTTTTGAAAAGAAGGATGGCATCAAGCCAGAGAAATAAAGATCTATTTAGAATTTTGGCAAACTACTTGGAGCGGTCCTAATGACTGTCTGTAGCTCTCGGTGACCAAATGTGTCTGCAAATTGAGTATTCTTAAGGGCAGTGTGTTTTGGGGCATCATATTTGCCACAAACAAGACTCCAGTACACCACACCAACTCACTGATAATAATAAAGATCCCCAAGAAGAAGAGCACAGCAGCGAAGACCAAACCACCAATCCTCACTGACTCGTAATCTGAAAGGAGAAATCAGCGGATTATATACAAACATGGTTAATGGAAAATACACACAAAATATGCATATATTTATAGGAATTGTGCAGGGACATTTGTACATGGTCAACAAATACAGCACATTTTACAGCAAGAAATACAGCAAAAAGTATGCAAGAATGCACATACACCACAGATTAGTGGTTCAGTGGGATTCATGCGTGTTGACGCCCATGTATCTGTGCGCTAATCTAACATACCTGTTCTGTTCATTAAGACCTTCAGCACAATCTGAATAAGGGAGCCAAAATATTTGGAACTAAACTCTGCAGCTTGGTCGAGCCCCAGAAATGTGGTTCAGTACTTCTGAGCAAAGCAGTGACATTAGAAACGCAGAACAGACTTGTTGATAAAACACCACATGCGTATTATCACGATCATCTCGTCTTCTGGCTGAGGAAGATTACTGGAGAGCTAAACTACTGTTTGGTAAACCCTCAAGTGCATTTCCTGATCTACAACTCAAAAACATGCATTTGCTGAGGGCACATTTCACTGCAGAAAACCCTGCGTTACTGTCAATAAGCCCCCATGACACCACTGGTTTATAAGAGAAATACAAAATGTGGACTCTTTATGGTATGTCCAGCCTATTCAACATAATGTGTTCAGTGTATCATTGAAAATGTGATATTTTTAAGCAGATTCCAAGAGGACAAGAAATGACAGTGCAGTGGCAGTGAATATTTTAAAAGACTTGTGTTCAGGGGAGACCACTACAATAAGTATTCTTGGCAAGAGGTCAGGTTTACACAGACTCGGGCGACTTGTCAAATTTCTAAATACATGTTTCATCATTAATCATAACAATAAAAAAATACATCATTAATGATATTACAGGGGCTGGCTCACCCTTCCCAGAAGCAAAGTCTTTGTTTTTGTTTTGAAAGCATGTGACCGCTACGTGAAAGCTTTCTGTGCAGCAAAACCACTGTTCGTAATCCCTTCAAAATCCATCTCGCACTTTTTCTTCTTTCACGTGTCATATTTGGAAGCTTTTAACAAAACATGACTTAACTCTTCTTTCCTTCACGGCCACCTAAAAGATGGCCGAAGCCGGTTCGGGTCCATTACATGTGGAATAACCGTAAGAAAATGGAATATATCGGTCAAAAGGATACTTTGACCAAATATCAATTTTAGGTTACAATTTAAGATTGATTGCCTGGATTGTTGCAGATTGTTTTTGGACGATCAAAAGGAATTGAAAATAGCAGCTCACTTCTTGGCACAGACGATTCACAGAGGGAAAGGTGAGCTGCCTCACTTAACTGTCTTCCTTAATTTTTGCTATAGTCATTTAGTTATATCTTTACATCCACAAAAGAGAGCAAAAAATAAATAAAAATAAATGTGGATGTGGTTAAAAAGTTGTCTTGTTTTCAGCTCATGATGTGCATTATAGGTTAACATTTCAGTACTGAAATACTTGTTCTGACACAAAAGAATTTTTAAAAACTGGCTTAGAGATTTGTCTTAAAAATAAAATGGCTCTTTTTATTTTTTATTTTTTTTTACATGTATCAAATGAAAGATATTAAACAGACAAACATAAGAGCAAAGACTGAGGTTCGTTGACTTGCTGTACAGAAACCTGGCCCCCTGGGTGAAGTTTTTCCATCTACTTCAGCAAACAGAGTGAAGACACAAATACCCGCTGACCTTCCCAGATGTTTCCTGATTAGAGGGGCATGTTTTGAAAGCCACAAATCAAACTCCATCATCCGAGTTTATTATTCATGAAGTGAAAGTGTCAGATAAACAAAAAGCAGAAAACTGGAAGTGGTCTGATGAGGCTGTGCACTTAAAAGGAGTCGTGCAGACCATCAGCGCACTCAGTCCACTTTCACTGTCCATCAAAATCTGGAATTTCCTCTGTTCTTTGTGCCAACTCATTTCCTAAATAGATGAAAGCTCATTCCACTTACCATAATGAAATGGGTTGTCATAATCTGGAAAAGAGAAATAAATAAAAAGACATGAGACTAATCTGTTCACCACAGTGTTCAACATATATTACACATTATTAAGAACCAAGAGATTTGTCCAAAGATCATTTTCTTGAGAGAAAGGTTTCCTGCAACAGCTTCCCTTCTCTGGTGTAAAGCTGACTAAACTGTGAGAAAGAGAACCCAAAGTGCTTCTTGCACTTTTGGTGAAACAGGCTGTGGCTCTTGGCACCTACCAAACTAGTAGTTTCTTCCACGCTCCAGAATGTTTGCTCTACTGGATTGTACTGCAGTAATAACAGCTCACTAGCAGTGGATCTTCACAAACGTTTTCCTTCCCCTGCTGTGGCTCAAATATTTTGTTTTACATTAAACAGAGTGAGTTTGTGGCCTGGAACCTCTCTCAGTCATGTCCAGTGCTGAATTCATGTGAAATAAATGAATACAATAGAAAACACGCTCACCGTTGGTCTCATCCATCGTAGTGGCTGGAGAGAGAAAGCAGAGCGTTACAGAAACACTAAAAGGATGTCATGCATTGTAAAATCCTGGAACTAAAGGAAATGTTTCATGCTAAATGATTTACTCAAGAAAACTTTATGATATGTCGATTTAAAGGTTACAATCATTGTAAAAAAAAAAAAAAAAAAAAAAAAGGAAGCCAAAAAGAAGCCTGAGCTTAGGCTTACATAACACTATGGCATTCCCATGCACAAAACACGTGCACACACACGCACACACATTCTCTCTCTTTCTCTCCAACTCTCTCACACACACACAAAATACTACCAATCTATTTATTACTTTTATTACTCCCATGGCGTCTCATGACCACAAAAGGAAGTCTTTTATATCTTTCAGTTTTTATGTGAAAGGATTATTTTGCACAACAAAAGATTTTTCCTCATGGGGACCAAGAAAATGTCCCCACAAGTGTCACATGTGTCTTTTTTTCCTTCATCTCCATGGGAACATTTGGATAATAAAACAGAGGACACAGACACTCTCTCACAAACACACCCACCTTGGCAATGTGCCAGCAAACGCAGACTACAGCGCACAAAGAGGAAATATGAATCCTTATTTTTATCCCTAAGCCAATGAATGGGGCGTTTGTTAAAAGAACCAAGAGTGGTTACCTTACCACCACCACCACCCTCCTCCAAACCCGAACAAAGAGGCTGTCTCAGATTCGCCAACATTTCAAACAACACAGCGCAACTGTGCACTTCTCTGTGTTTATACGTGGAGTTACAAGAACAGAAAAAGAGTCTGAGAAAATGCAAACTTATTCATAGGAATCTCCCAGAACACTGGGGATGTGGATTAAGGTCACCTATTCCTGTGCACTGGCCAATAATAATAATAATAATAATAATAATAATAATAATAATAATAATAAGGGTTGGGTGTCACTTGAATTTTATCTGCTTATCGAGTCTATCAAGGTTTTTATCGATTCCCTGTTTCAATACCAAAATGGTTAAAAATAAAAAAAAAAGATGCTTAGATAAACAAAACAACTTTTGACAGTTTACAACTTTAATTAAAACATGTTGACTGAATTATTGAGTTGAAGAGGCTTTTTTATCTGAACATGTGCAATGAAAATGAAACACAGTTATGGAAAAACAAAAACGAGACCACTTTTAATAGTGCCCATTTACACTTTATGGTATTAGATTAAAAATGTTTAAAAAAATAAATTAAATAAAAATGTAAATACCTCTTGGCAGTATGGCTAGCAAGCCACAGGGACTTTTATTTTGAAATCCCTCTGGAGCCACTGCAAGCTAGACATGGTACATGAGCCACCATGAGTTTCTCATTCTCATGCCATATGCTTTTCGATCGCTTTCAGATATGTAGCCTTTGTTTGTTTGACAATATAATTTTTAATAAAGAATTATCACTGAACTGATCAGCAGAGCCAAATTTTATTTTATTTATTTATTTTTTTACAGGCACCCCGTACTAAGTATTCGAGACTGAAGGATGCAGGGCATGTTCCACAGCCAAATCTCTTTCATAATATTTTACATGATAGGAAGTTTATGCTACACAATGTTGATACAACGATATCCAAATTTCAGAGCAAATCTTATTTATATCAATGTAACAGTGATGCAAGTGTGATGAACAAATTACTTTGGACAACATGTCACAGCCATACCACTGTTCCACCTGCACCTAAAATTTTTCCATTCAATAATTCATTTGCAGTAAGCACTTTGTCCCGGTCAGGGTCGCAGTGGGCATGGAGACAATTCCAGGAGGAGGGAGTGGAGGGAATACACCATGACTGGGACACTGATGTATCACTGGGTACCATACTCGTATACATTTTTGGAAGGTAAGAGAAAACCAGAGAACCCAGAGGAAACCCATGTGGACACTGATATTTATTTTTTAAACAAACACAGTTACCCACGCAAGAACTCTAAGCTCTAGCTTAAATAATGTCACACATGAGTGTGTGTTGTGTGATAAGCAAGATTTTCACTCTTTTGCAACTTTTAGAACGCCCGCAGCCAGCGGTCAGCAGTGAAAAGTATTTCATTTTACTTGAGGCAAGCATAGTACTGCAATTTGTTTATGTGCATTACAGTAGTGAATCGTGCAGCCATTTTGGTATACCCTGAGGGACAGCATGTTTCAAACTGCAAGAACCTTCAAAATGCCAAACAAATCTTTGCCACAAACAGATGGAGAGACACATTCCTTGTGCACACATTTAAGCCTTGACTCACTTACCTGGCATCTCCCTGCCAAAAGCTGAGCCTGCACGCACAGGCGCGCACACACACACACAGACACGCACGCCAGGAAGTGCTGTTACGGTGTCTTTCCCAGATTAATCCCAGTTTTGAAATAACTGGGCCATCACCACTAATGGTGACATTTACCCCAGGCTTGTTCTGTGTAACATATTTCTAACTGGTGGAGACAGAGACAGAAGTTGCTTTTTGCATCTTCTCTACATTATCCCTCCAGCTTTTTTAAAAACAGGTTACGTTGGCCAGAAAACATGTTTGGAAATGCTGCAAGCAAGTCGTAACACCTCAGAATAGTGAAAGATCCAGCAATGGAGATGCACAACAATTAAATATTCCTTAAAGTATTACTTTTCCCCCCAAAAAGTCACATTTTGTACCAGCTTTGGTACAAGATAACTAGTAAAAGTACGAAAAGAGGCACAGAGAACATGAAAAACAACACTCACCCAAAACTGGAGCTAGGTGGGCAAAACAGAACAGCGCTACTAAAGAGAGATCCATCCCCCCTGAAAAACAAGAGTGTGTGTGTGAGTGTGTGAATGTCTGTGAGTGAGAGAGAGAGAGAGAGAGAGAGAGAGAGAGAGAGAGAGAAAAAAACACACCCACCTGCACGCTTATACAAGATTATATACTGCTGCTCTGAACAACGTAATGTACAGTATGATACCCTGAGGGAAAATTCTGCCCTAGAGGAGAAAACAATGATTTTGCATACAAAAGAAAAATGGAAAGAAAAAAAGCTAATTATATGTCTCAACACTCTGTTCAAATGCCATCAGCATTGAAAAACACCTTGGAGTGTCATTTACTAAAGAAAAGCATGGTAAAAAAAATCTCCGCACAAAAAAAGGCTTAGTAAATATAATTAAGCACATTTTAGTAAGGTTTACATGGCACCAGGAACCAAGTAAACATCACTTCTTATTTCTAACATTGTGAGCACTTGCAAAATAATATATTTTGTCCAGGAAATAAGTAAAATATATACACTTTACATTTTAGCCACATATTTACATGGATTAGTTTAGTACAGAAGTTAAAACAATTAAGTAATTCTAATAATTTGGTAGTTTTTTTGTATAAAAACTAATATAGTATCGTATAGTATAATAACCATGTTTGTGTCAATTACTGAACCACTGAATCTTTTTGCGTTTGTTTTATGAAGGTGAAGGGAGAATTTTTTTCAAGTCAGATCTCTTCCAACAGTACCTGGTAAACAATACATGTTCCCAGAGACATTTTGGAATAATCCCCATAAATTAACATTTAAACTCTTCCTTGAGGGCTTGTTAGTGAGCTGACGAGTTTGGTTGGTGTTTTAGAGCACAAAGAGCACTAAAATGGCAGTGGAGGAAAACTCCACGAGCATAACTGCGACGTGCTGTAGATAAATAGCTATATTACGAACAAATCTTTTTGCTATTTTGAATTTTTATTGTTTATGAAGGGCGGATGAATATACACAAGGATATTAGACTGGGCTAAAGTCCTACTGACTTTAGTGAAACAAAAGTTTTCAAGTGGTATACATGTTTACACTTAACGGGCTTCGAGTTGCTGCCACATAGAACATTCTTCCAAAAATTTGTGGACACCTGACCATCACACCAATATGTTGTTCTTCCCCAAATTGTTACCACAAAGACGGAAGCTCACAATTGTCAAGAACATTTTTGCATGCTGTAGCATTACGATTTCCCTTCACTGGAACCAAGAGGCTTACAGATGTTCAAACATGACTATGCCTCTGTGAAAAAAAGCAAGCTCCATGGTTTGTCAAGAATGGAGTGGAAGAACTTGAGTGTCCTGCACAGAGCCCTGACCTCAACTCCACTGAACACCTTTGGGACGGACTGGAACGCCACAAGCACCACAGGCCTCCTCACCTGACAATAGTTCCTGATCTCACTGAACGAACTCACCTGAGCCACACTCCAAAATGTAGAGGAAAGCCTTCCCAGAAGAGTGGAGGTTAATAGAACAGCTTTTGGCCTGGTCTGTGCTGTGGCCTTGTCTACATGTACGTGGATATTTTGGAAAATTCACCTTTTTTTTTTTTCAGTTATGAAGGATCACGTCCACAGTACACGTTTTTCTCTCTCCCTCCACATGAGAAAGAGAAAACGATTCCAAAATGCCCAGACTGCTGAGCTGAACATTCGCAAACATCACTGCTCAGTGCACTATGGGGTGGAAGCGCCATAATGTGTGGCCACAAAACCAAAATAAACCAACAGACTCATTTCACGGCGTACTCACACAAGGCAATCCAAACCCCTCCCGAGGGCGCTTGACCCCCAAAGACCGGTTTGATTGATCGGTGTGATCGCTCCGTACCACTCACAGGAGCGGATCAGTTGGACCTGTGCACAGTGTGATCGCTAACCACACCCAAGCTCGGAACGCGAATGCCATCACATGCTCTTTTCAATTCACTGGAGAATATTAGGGTTAATAATGGGTCTTGGCTCTCACCTTATTGATGAATGCAGATTGTAGCTGGTCAGCAAAGCTGCAAATTCCGCTTCTGTAAACATTTTCTTGTGCATGCAGCATGATTCACTGAAAAGCACTGCATTTCCTAATTGATCGATCTACATGCCATGAGAGAAGGCCGTCTGCCACCGAGTCCAAAATAATCCACAATGTTAAACAGTCTCCTTCATGCTAAGCGAGAGGGCCTTTCTTCAGCACAAAAAGGTGCTTCGTGAGGACTTGACGCGTCCCTGGCAGCGGAACATTTAAGCCTTGTTTACACTACACAATTGTAAGGCAGTTTTTGAGTTGCTGACAAAAGGTCTCCATCAGGCACAACTCCAGATTTGTTCAGCAATCAACAACATTGATTTCGCTACGTGTGAACACTACAAAGACATGATCAAACAATTTTGCCGACTACTCGCTGACTCTGACCAGATACCACTGGCCTGCTAAATACCTGAGCCAGGTCCCGGTGAGCTACAACCAATGAGGGTGCAGGACACAAGTCTATGGAAAGAGGCGGGGGACCTCACCTCACCTCACCTCAGCTCACAGAGGGAAAAAAACCACGACAGAGAGCCTGGCTGTGTTGCGGAGGCCTGAGCTAAATTTAATAGAACTTTGGCAGAAGCACCCAAACCTCTACAATATTTCAAGTGCTCAGTACCATTCAGCTAATCCATTCCTTGACCCATATTTGTTTCTTTTTCCTTTTCACATGGTTTTCGGTTCTACATGGGTACCATGTGCCATTACAGAGCTCACATCTTCTGTGTTATCGGCCTTCTTAAAGTGTGAGCGCCATGTGTTGGGACTGTGCACATGTCTTGGGAATGCTCATGTGCTGCAAGTGGTGTGACAGCACCATAGACAATATTGAGCTTGTGCAGTGTGGGGCGTTATTACCGCAAACCACATGAATACAACAGTAAGGAAATTTCTATGCCACAGAAGTCCTGGCGTGATGGTCATATTTCCACAAACTGTTGGTCATATAGTACCTCAGTACTGCAACTGTTGAGCATGCTTCTGAATTACCACCACCTGCTGCACTACACACATCAGTCAAGGAGCATTCTGGCTGATAGCTTTTAGTAGGCGGACTAATTACCTTGAACAGTGAACAGACAATTTCAGTGTCACTTATGAAACCGAGCAAAATGCTCTTATACAAAAAGTGTCATAACTTCTGCTTACTACATGCAGTCCTGAGTACACACAGAGAGAAAATTAAGATGCCATTCAGACTCAAGTAATATCTTTTGTGTGTGACGTGAGGACAGAACACCACATCTCACATCTGAAATATTTGCATATTAACATCTGAATATATATCACATATAAATATATATCACATCTGAAATATTTGTAGGTACTATGAAAATACTTTTGATGTGTTTATATTTTGTATTTGTATTACATTAGCACTGTTTTATTTTCCATGAGCACACACCAAGACAAATTCCAGTCAATGTTAAATTAAAATGGTAACACATTATTGAATCTAATTATCCTGAATCTAATATAATGAAGTTAACTAGTTAATTGTATTTGCTACCACTTTTTGAGAAACCAAAACAGGGGCCTGGGAAGTAGACTGGATCTTTCATTTGCCCAGTGACAATATAATATATTTATGATTTCCCCATGTCTGTATATTAACTATCCACTACGTCAATAAATTATATTGACGTATTTAGAGATTAAAAATTAACATTTATACAAGACTTTCCATAAAAATAGAAGGCATTATTGCTTGAGGGTCAACAACCATATTCCTGGTAATCTTTACTGCTGAAAAACAAGCTGGAAAATCATACAGCAGTAATTTGCAATACAATTAATTTACACTGGTATAGGAACAGTTTTGGTCTGCTTAAACAGAAATGATCGTCTATCATTCTATCATAATAATACCCTTCTATGGTTCTATTATAATCTGATTTATCAGTATATACTAAAGTTACATGCTACTTTTCCAATTAATTTCATAATCTTAAATCTTTAAACTTACCTTCAATCTTCTGCTCTCTTATTTCATAGACCAAACATTGTAAAATGTTCTGTTTCTGCCACCTTAATAAATTTTTTTTTTATGTATTAGTGTACAGCTTCTCTCTAAACAAAACCACATTCTTCATAGAAGCACTTTAACTTTGATCAGA
>JAQQZX010000033.1:4760070-4783041 GCA_030068355.1 Notoglanidium maculatum | reverse complement strand
TATCTTCTGTTTGAAGACTTTAACATCGAGTGGAACAACATGGACTCTTCTTTCTGTAAAAAGCCGTCTGCAAGTTTGCCTTCAACATTTAAAGGAAATTAAGGGAAAGCTGCCACACCCGTTTACTTTATCTATTTGTTTAATTCTTGCTTATTTTCCTGACCACTGATTTGTTGTTGAGACCATGAAAAGTTTAATGTTTTGTAATATTGGGTTTACCTCATTTTTCTTTTGCCCAGGAGTGTCTATTTATCCATCCATACATACATACACACACATACATAAAATATAATGAATGGCCAAGTCATACCCAGAGCAGATCATCCTAAATTATCCCTGGTCCATAAAACAAACAGAACATTTTATTTAAAAAGATGGAAAAGATTGAACCTGGATACTGGAGGTCAGCAGTGTTTTTCCTCTTTTCTTAACAAAATACAGCCGGGGAAAGATATAGCAATTATCTATGGAGTTGAATCAGGAATATGAGGTACAATGAAGATCAATGCAAGTCTGTTATGCACTGGACTAATTAAATGGTAAAATGTAAAGATATTCAGTGCTTGTTCAATCATTCATTATTTTTCTATAATAAATCCATGTGCTCATGCTTCTGTAGTTCCCCCAAGCAGACAGACATCACAGTATGAAATGAAAACTCTGGTGTCTTTATAGTTACAGCCCCAGGGCCGTGTTTGTGTGTGCACGAGCCAGACTCAGCCTGTTTTAGCGAGATCGTTTACATCACCCCCAGCATGCGGCTAAGAAAAGCAAGTGATCTCTATTTCTAGACTGGCACCTTGAAAATGATGGTGTGCTGAGAGGTGGAGGCTTGCACTGGCTCACACTGGTTCACACTTGCTCCATGGCTTTTAGACGCAACTGAATGTTTGCTGCATGACTCCAGGCCACAAGGCCATGAGGGGATGGCAAATATTTTTTTCTCTCACGACCTCTCCAAAGTTCAGCACTGAATATTTACTTTAAGAAAATGGGCTGCTTGTTTGCCTTAAAAAAAAAAAAAAAAAAAAAAAAAAAAAACATCTTTTAAATTAGTTTTGGTATTTGCTGCAATAACAGCACACAAATTTTTTTTTTAATTAATTAATTAATTTAATTTCCATGCAAATAAAAAAAACACACATAAGCTTGCATACTATAATCATGAATACAATTATTTGCACCTTTATTTCACATACAAGCAACAGAGCGTTGCAAAACAAGTCTAACACAAGTAATAGGAGCCATCTGATCACGTGACCCACACAACCGCATCCCGGAGAAAATGCATAACTGTTTGTTTGTTTATTTGCCTTTCATTTAGAATCCTTAAAGCTATTCCAATCAAATGTTGCTATTTATCATGCTATGCCAAGATACGTTTTCGGACGTAAAGTTAAGCTTTATTTGAAAAAATTAATGAAGCATCAGACTAAAACTGTTTTTAGTTGTGATGGGAAACTCACCACTTAATGCGGTCTTCAACGCTGCGTGAGGTCCGAAGATAGGTTTGTGAGGTGAAGCACAACGTTTAATTATCTTCACTTACGTTCGTTTACGCCTATTAAACGCCTATTGTGGAAAAAAAATCCTCAATACGAGCTAAGAAAGCAGCTTGCGGTTTCAGAAACAGATGAATTATCCTGACAAATCGACGTTCTTCACTGCCTCAATGCAGCTCCTTCGGCAACTTTTCGGATTAACTCACATCCGTCTCGTGTCCCAAACTGCATCCCAAATAACTCCCTACTCACTCCAACTGTGCCCTATGTAGAATATGAAATAACGGACTTCCTTTTCAGCCTACGTAGTGCACTGTGTCCAATTAGAAGCCGGATTGGGATTGAGACGCGACCAATCATGCCAGAGTGTGATTTCAGCCCGTTATTTTGTTATTTGTTCCTTATAAGAAAGCTATGAACTTCTCGTTTTATTTTTGTCTTATTTATTAACCTTTATTGGTTGACTTGTATTTTTTTTTACATTTATTTATATGTTTAAGCAGTGCTCTGCACTGTAAACATCATGAAGTTAAATGTATCTGGATAGCTGTCTTGAACTCCTAAAGTGGCATTTCTAAAATAGCAATGTTATATAAATAGATAAGGAGAAATGAACTTTATATCACGTAGAAAAACAACCTACTTGCATGGTTTAGCCTGTCGGTGTTTTTCACATGGTAGCCTATCTGCAGTTGGACTGGGAGAATTCCATTCATTCCACAGAAGGGGGATGTGCGGTTCGGTGTAACAGGAGTGCGGAAAAAGAAACGTTAATCAAGGCTAATTCTTTGGAGTTACAAGCAGCACCCCACAATAAAGCTGTGTACAAGCCTGTTTTGGAATACAAGTGTTATATTTCAGCAAGAAATGTTTAACAGTGTTTGACACGTGATTAGTTTATTGCCACTTCAATTCCAAAGTTGTCAATTTAAGTTGCTTTGTGTACATGCTGCTATTGTGTACTGTCCAAAATATTGGGCAAATTGTACTTTGATGTGGACATCAACATTGGACATTCAGAAGACATCATAAATAGACATCATTAAAAAGTTTCTTTCTGACTCCTCTGGGGTCTTTTCAATGTGTGACAAGATGTTCAAAAGAAGAGCACTAAGACTTTCTAACAAACACAATGTGACAGATGATGCAGTATTTGCAATAAGTAACACAGTCATACAGTTATTAGTCCTTTTATTTTTCTTACCTCATACACATCAGACCACCATACAAAGCTCTCTGCATAAGAGCTTGTGACTATAGTCTGAACTGCATTTAACCTGTCCTACAAGCACCTTATAGACTCCTACCATCTCTTTTTATACCATATTCTCCTTTGCCACAATGAGAAAATTTGTCCTAACTGTCTAGTGATTTTTCTGGAAAAACACTAAGTTCTGTTGCGCCTGTTAGCATTGAGTTGGTTTCCCTTGATTACATTTCTAGCCTTGTTAGCCTTTACTCACCATGGTATGCAACAAGTTAGCAACCTCTGCTTTGTATTGTTGCTGAGTGGCAACAAACACCTCCGATTCATCCACTGGGATTGATTCCCTCGGCCCCATCTCTTCCAAGCATTCACATTTGTTTATGCCATCAGTATTTGAGTGGGTCTGCCTTAGCATACCACACACTCTCCCTGAGCCTGTTAAGTAAGTGGGACTCCATTTTCCCCTCATCTCTCCCCCAGGTCAGGTTTGACGTAATTGGATCAGAGTTCTTTCCACACTCCCTCACTGTCTAATGAACTGGTGGGCATGTGCCTAACCCTGCTAAAGTGGACAAATGGGTTTCTCTCAGTGTACCAGGTGCTATTTGTTGTTGGGCCTGATACATTAGATGGATACACTAGCACACGGTATTGTGTTGCATGGACATTTCCTTCCGTTTGCACCTCATTCCCTCTGCCAGGTCATGTCCACTCTCTACATTTTTTAAATTTTAAAACAAGCAATTAACTGACCTGTGGTTAAGTGCTACTAGCCCACACCGCACCTACAATACTCAGCTAGCTATGTTAATCTACCTGTTAATTCCTATCACAATTACACTAGGGACTAGAGTCGGATTCATTTGATTTCTTTCTCTGCAATGTTGCAATAAATCATGCGTTACCTATAGCACTGAAGGCACGCTTTCGCACAGCATGGGTGGTGATGGAAGTGACTATGCCATAGTGCAAGTATTTCATAGAGAGCTTTAAGGTAGGTCAACTACATTAAGCTTACTGGCATATGCTTTAACTAGTGTGACAGACCAAGAGCAGGTCACCCTTACCCACATGTCTATCACTGATTTATTGCATCACTGGTGATTTCACCAGATGCAGCTCTATGCCCAGTTTGTGCTGCCCTAAGCACTTAATGCAGATGCCCGGATTCTACTGCTAGCATTGGTGCTAACAGTCTGACCTTTGCAAGCATTTGACAGGGACAATTATTCCATTCATCGCATGGGACAGACCCTATGCAACACCCAGACTCATCAGGGTAGTGACATGTTCAGATGACTGGATCCTGTGCACCCTCATCGAGGACCAAACCATACAGAACATGTCCATCCTCCTCTTGCACAATATAGGGCTCAGCCTCACAGTGTTCTGAGAAAACAGAATTCATTCAGGTTAATTGAGAAAGTTAGCTATTCTGTCACCCCAAGGTTTATCTGACATTAGTGTACTTGCCAAAGGTATTCAACCAGGTCACTATGTGCAGTGGTCCTGCTGAGAAGGCAAGGGCTGTTGGCGACTGCTGCAAAAGCAGATCCATTGGGCTTCCTGTAACAAAGAGTCAGTGACAGACATTTTTTCATCTCCATAGGCTCTAGCTTGCAGAGCACACCTGACAAAATGGATCTGCTTGGGATGAGATATATCAATCATCAAGGAGGCACAAGGTTGGAAGCCTTTCTACACCTTGGACAGACTGCTCTTCAATTGGGCCCATCCATGATTAACCTCACTGAGAGTAAC
The DNA here is from genome assembly GCA_030068355.1 of Notoglanidium maculatum. Lineage (NCBI taxonomy): Eukaryota > Metazoa > Chordata > Actinopteri > Siluriformes > Auchenoglanididae > Notoglanidium > Notoglanidium maculatum. The sequence continues at coordinate 4,778,571 of JAQQZX010000033.1, read as the reverse complement.
TCATATACTGGGTCTCTACAGTGTTGTAATAGAACAAAATAGGACAAGTTCTAGGACAAATGTGGCAAGGAGTGGGTGGACCTTTTTGCCACTCACTTTTGTTCAACTCACTTGGACTGGTCCCACCATCTACTTTACCATTTTGCCTCTACTGATAATTGTTGCCACACTGCACATAATTAAGGAGCTATGTATTTCAAAGAGTCCAACTGCATCTCAAAAAAATCTTGGTTTCCACTACTACTTTCACTAAAGGTTGAAATACACTAGTGCCTTCCTTCCCATGTATATCTGCTATCCCAAAAGGATAGTAAGGTTTGGCACCTTCAGCCAGGTTGTTTCAGGACGAGGCATGAACTGTGCATTGCAACCTAGCAGTCCTCAGTATACTCCTAAACACTACAACACCTTGTACAGTCCTGTGATGTGATGTGCACATCAAGTTCAAGTTTCCAAATTACTAACCTTTCTTCTGGTATATAGCAGCATCTACATTTAAATTGTTTGTGGAAGTCATTATATCTCTCTTATTATGATCTTTCTTAATGGGGCAAGACACCGCCACCTCCATGTACCATTCTCTAAGAGCCCCTTAGACTGGGATCTCCCCATTGTGCTGGAATTCTTTAGAGCCAATCCTTATGGGGCTATGCAAGTTGCTGAAATTAAATGGGTGTCTTTAATAACTTGCAATAACTTCAGCAAAAAGAGTGGGAGTGCTGCATGCTTTGGCTATAAGCTCCCTTTCCATTAACTTGTGGCAAGATGATTCTTGGTTTTCTGCCCAAGGTCATATTACCTACTTTTATAAACCAATCAGTTTACTTTTCAGCATGAAGTTAAACCTGCAGAGCATTCTTTGTTGTGCCCAGTGAATGTTCAATGGTGTTCCTTAGATGGTAGACATACAATTCCTCAGACCAGTTGTTCTCTTACAAAAAATACAAGAGAAGGTTCCTTACCTAACCAGAGTCTGGCTCACTGGGTGGTGGACATGGTCACCACGGCCTAAAAGTGTGTTGAACAACTGGCCCCTAACATGACATGGGACTCTACAAAGATAATCTTCTTATTACATGAATTACTCCAGTGTATTATTGCACTGCTGCACCTTCTCCAAGTTAATGTTGTCAGTATCACATTATATATGTTATCTATAGTCAGCTCCTAGTATGTATGGTTAGCTACTATATTTCTCAGAAATTATAGTAACTCAGGTGTTTTTTGCCTCAACGTCTGCAACTTGGAGTTTGGCTGAAAGCCTAAGCATTATAGGACCTTACAGGGGTCAAAGCCTCGGTAAACACAGTAATCCTAAAAAATCCATAACTACAATACACAAACAGGCAGTTTGAGGCCAAAACAGAACTTTAAAAATCAAGGAACCACAGATAAATGGTGTTCTGATAGATAAACTAGACTTATATTTAATGAATAGGCAGATACTTTTCTTGAAAGCAACTTACAGTGGTTAAAACATCAATAGATTATCACACAACCTCAAGGACTATTACGTGCCTTGCTCCTGGAATAACTTATGTTAGTCAACCGTTCCTGGACAGGAAAAAAGAAAAGAAAAAGTCTTCAATTTACTCTATCTGCCTGACTGTAGATTGGTGGAGTCCAAACACTTTAGAGATTACTTTGTAACCTTTTCCTGCCTGATGAACATCAACAACTCTTTTTCTGAGGTCCTCAGAAATCTCCTTTGGTCAGGCCATGATACACTTTCACAAACGTGTTGTGAAGATCAGCCTTCGATAGATCCCTGTTCTTTAAATAAAACAGGTCAATATTGCCAAGTCAACATTGTCATCCGACTGATTGAAAGCACATGACACTATTGACACACCAAATTAACTGCTAATCCTTGAGGTTAACATACGTTTGCCACTCACAGGCATTTAATATTGGAGCATTTTCTTCAGTAAATAAATTACCAAGTACAACATTTTTGTTTCATTTGTTTAATTTGTTCTCTTTATCTACTTTTAGGACTTGTGTGATAATCTGATGATGTTTAGATTATGTATATGCAGAAATATTGAAAATTGTAAAGGGTTCACAAACTTTCAAGCACCACTGTGCAAGTGAAGTCCAATTTTGTAGTTAAGGGGTTAACAGTGGCTCTGTGACAGGCCTGGAATTTGAGCTCACAAGCCTCTGGACACTAGCACAGAACTTTAACCACTGAGCTACTATTGCCTTATATAGCAATTTTAAGGGAGGCACCATCTAAGCATAATACTGAGCAGCTGAACAGTGCCTCTCTGGCAGTCCTGGGATTTTCACAGAACAACCATTGTATAAAAGTGTATATCACTACCACTGTATAAATAACTAAACCAAGAAGTATATATATAGGGATTGTAAGGAATCCTAGTACCTAATAAAAGGTGGGTGGGTGGGTCAGGGTTGCGTACAAGCTGTGCTACATAAAAATTTGCTTTAGATACCACAAGATTTTTACATTTAAGGCCTGTCTCAAGCTGTCTCAAGTGGTGTGCAGGGCCGAGGTAAGCATTCCTGCTGTGGAGCTTGGTAGGGCTAGATGATATATCATTATCATGACATTTCCACATTAGTGAAGGTATTACAGTATTTGAAGGTATTTTATTAATTATAGTGCTTGCAAAGCACCATATTGTTCTCCCTTTTCTTTTTCTTCTTCTTCTTCTTCTTCTTCCAGGATTTCCGCTTAACGTGGAAACTTCGTTCCAACTTTGTTTCATAGGCCCTGTTCCTGGTACGGCAGCTATGACTGTTCTTTCCGATATTCCACTCGCATCCCTCTTTTTTTTCCCTTTTTCCATACTTTTTTCCCCATGGACTTTGAATTGGAGCACTTTTCAAAGTGCTCCGATTTCAACAATTTTGGAACTAATACCTTCAAACTTTATAGACCTGTTCTTGGCAAGACTACAAAGCACTCTATTGCTTTTCATCCCTCCATCCCTTTTCTGTTCTTCTTTTTTATCCCTCGCTATTTCCCCATTGACTTCCATTCATTTTTCCCCATAGAGTTTGTATGGGAAAATTTTCAAACTGCTCCCATAGAGTCACTCTTCGAAGTGATGCCTCCATTCTTACTAGACATGTTCTGGACAACACTTTAAATCACTACAAGTCTTTTCTTCCATCTATCTCTCCTTCTTTCTGTTTTTTTTATCCCTCGCTTTTCTTTCATTGACTTCAATTCATTTTTCAAGGCCTAACTGTTCCTAGAGATTTCATGCTAGAAACTTTTTTCCAACTGCAACATGTTTGGCCCAACTAGCTAACTGTTCTTGTATATTCCTTTTTGATATACCCCTCCCATCCCTCTTTTTTTCTCCCTCTATCCCTCCATTTTTTCCCATAGCATCCAAAGTAGCCCAGAAACAAACACATCTCAGTGTCCAAATTTGAACCCAGTGAAAACCTGTAGCCTGAACTGCACACATGCCCACATGCTCTGTTTTTTCTAGTAGGCTACCCTAACCCTAAGTAGGCTAGTAAGATACCCTAGCCTAGTAGGCTACCCTAACACTACAGTAAATCAATTACTAAATCTTCTTGTACTTCTTACAGTACAAAACTCCAAACGATTCCATATAGTTGCCTTCTGAAAACATATCAAATGTTTTTCTTCTGACAATTTCTGACAATTTGCGTTCTTGTTCAATACTAATTCAATACTGAATTAGGAACCCAACCAATTTCACTTAAAATGGCTTTCCCCCCTCTCAGGCAACTATTGAATACTTCCCAGCATTCACAACTTACCTGCAGTTTTGCTGCTGTCCGCATGGTGGCACTCTAAGGCACCACTATATTCTCAATTGTACTGAACTGTCTACAAGCTGGGTTGCAGTATTGTTGAATAGATAGAGAAAAACAGTTAATATTTCAATAACAAAGTTTCAACTTGATGAAACTGAATATTAAAGGAAAGCACCATATAATGAAATCAGAGTCCATTTGCAATGCTTTGCAGGAAAAATATATGTACATTTTTTGTTTTTGAAAATTTTAGGTTACAAATTTAGGTAATAAAACAGATCCAAGCTGTCAACGAAAAAAAAAAATCAAAGTTGACAAATGAGGAGTAGGTGAGAAATTTAAAGCAATAAAAATAAAAATAAACAGAAACATATTCATTAAAAATACATGAAATATAGTATTCATTTCATACAGGACGTTTTGTGGACTTTATGAATGGTACACACAGGTCCTATTTAGGTCTTTAAATAACATTTATACATTATAACATTTGGAGTATATTCTGCGGAAGTCAAATTTTGGTCCAATGCATAACGTTAGGTGCAAGTGATTATGAGGACGTTTTGTGGACTTTATGAATGTTACACACAGGTCCTCTGTAGGTTTTGAAATGACGTTGCATTTATGACATTCACTAGACATTCAACATAATGCTCATAATGTTCAACTCTTTTAGACCTAAAATTATCATTAAAGAGCAGGTGTTCCGCTACAGCGCATGCGCAAATCAATTTTATGTCACTGCAACATTTTTGATGCCCTCGCGTTCGGCAGTCTCACAGTATGCGTGTATATTTCACTATATTCACATATTCTATTTATATTTGGGTTAATATAATTTGTAATAAACAAATCTGGGTGGCACGGTGATGCAGTGGTTAGCACTGTCGCCTCACAGCAAGAAGGTCATGGGTTCGATCCCCGGGTCACCAAGGGTGCCTTTCTGTGTGGAGTTTGCATGTTCTCCCCGTGCATGCGTGGGTTTTACCCGGGTGCTCTGGATCGCCACCGTGCCGCCCAATGGGGGACTCAGCTATGGGAATTTGCACTGGGAGATGAGGTACACAAACCAAATGTCACTCTATAAATTGCTCACAAAGTGGCAAGGACCCTTTGCGGTTACAGGGCAAGTCAGAGAAGTCAAATCTGGGGTCAAGTGAACAGATAGTGGTTATGCACCTTTAACATACCACCTCAATCTCCTGAAATCATGGAGGGAGGTGGTTCCTTTGGCTCCGGTGATGGTGGTTCCTAAGCGGGAGGAGCTGGGACCAGAGATAATTCTAAAAAAATGCAGCCCAATTCACCCCAGTCCCTTGTGGAGACTACTTCTCGCCGTCCCAGAGAGAACAGGTTGCACGAAAAATTTTACAATGTGTTTTTGCCTCTACCCAGTAACACAGACCTTTTAGAACACCACATCGAGACTGTACACTGTTGTACACAGCCACCCCTATTGGTTACCTGAACACAAAAAAATTGTGGTTCAGGATGGACTCCATTCTATGCTTCCTATGGGAGTAATCAAGGAGTCCCACAGTGATTGGGGCAGCCAGAGGTCTTAGTGCCCAAGGTCAACAGGTCAATCCGTTTTTGTGTGAAAAGTCAAAACGGTGTCTAAATTTAATGCATACCTGATGCCACACATTGATAAACTGCTCAATCAGTTAGGTGCAGCTCACTTTTATTTGACACTGGACTTTCTATGGGGTATTGGCAGGTTTCTTTCCATTTGAGTTGTTTGGAGTTCCAGCAATGTTTCAACTTAAGGACTGAATATTCCACCTACACAATACATATGCCATTGCTTATTTAGATGACATAATTATTTACAGTAATGATTGGTAGCAGCATTTACAACATCTGAGGTCTGTCTTGAGATCCCCGAGATGTGCGGGATTCACAGCAATCCCAAGAAGTGTGCAATTGGAAGGGTGGAAGTATGATATCTGGTCTTCCACTTGAGCCAAACTGTTAAGACAGCAGCGATTGCGACCTACTTGAGATTCAAGACCAAAAAGGGGGTGAGGCATTTCCTGGGGCTTGCTGGCTATTATTGGAAGTTTTTTTGGATGTTACCAGCCCACTGACTGACTTCACTAAAAAGGGAGATGGGTGGGTGCCATTTTGACCCAGTTAGTAGAGGAGCTCCTCTTGCAGTACATCAGCCTCAAGTTTTCAGTAAAGGAGACCAAGTACAGCACGATCGAGAAGGAATGTCTGGCCATCAAGTGGGTGGTCCTCACACTCCAGTACTACCTATTGATGTGCCTCCTTTGTTCCAATCACTCTCCACTCCAATAGTTTCATTGAATGAAGGATGCCAAAGCAAGGATCACTCATTGGTATGTGGCACTTCAGCCATTCAAATTCAAGGTGGTCCATAGGCTGGGGATGATGGATTACCTCTTACCATGATTTGGCTGAAGTAATTAAGCTGCAAGGTGAGTGTGGTATTGCTTTTATACAACAATTCTAACATATAAACAAGAATTTAATATAGAATAACTGACTTTTCAAACACAATGTGGCCAAATGTTCTTCCCCAGCTAGTGGAAATAGATCCTAAAGAAGCCACACTCACTTTATAGCCCATCAGCTAGTTGGCTAGCAAGCTCACACTGATCTGTACATTCCCGCTAGAGATGCTCTTATCTTCATCTGACAAGTTTTCATATTTCAAGTTAAAAGTTATATCCTTGAAAAGTATCATTTGTAAAATCCACTGGTGATGTTGCTGACATTACTGTAGTAATCGTATCAAATTTGGAAGTGGAGTGACACACACAGTGAAATGTGGAACACAGTGAAACATCCCAGTGCATCTACAGGAAATATAATCATGCTTGGATCGTCACTCATCCATTCAAATTTGTGGGATTAAATTTCTTCTACAGGAAAGTATTATGGACTGAGGGCTTTCCAGTTGCTCAGTAACACAACAAGCTACATTTTTTATTTTAATTTCAAGAAGCTGATGGATGATAACATAGGCTAACTAAAAATGAATAAAAAAGTAGGAAATGTTTAATTAATAAAAATGATTAAAAATTGTGGTAACAATAACTCTACTTCACATTGAGCTTGAACAGCATGCTCTGAAATGTTTTACTCCTTACTTGGCCTAAGTCTTTTATCCAAGACAGCAAAGTTTTGTTGGTGATTTTGTCTGCAAATGACATATAGCATCAAACAATATGTTGTCATTTTTCAGCCTGTAGAAATCAGCAAGAAATAAACAGACCTAAACATTTAGATTTTTATTTTATTTCATAATTTAGCATCAAATGTGTATGTTCATTTCCTCTTTGTGCTCTTAACCCAGTAGTGAAAAGCAGAGTGTAATGAAGTAAAGAATGGAACCCAATTATACAGTAACATAAGCACTGCTTTACACCTCATATCTAAGCTTTGTTTTCCAGCCTGAAGGGAAGGTCAGTGTCAACAGTGACTTGTTCCAGAAATAGGCTGCGACCGCTGTGTGTGTGAGGTGAGCAGGTGTGCCCTTGTCAAATGCAGGGTTGCTGGAACAGGCAGGCGTATGTGTGACTGTGAAAGTGAGGGAGAGAAAGAGCTGGCCCTCCAGGACATTGTATATAGACCTTGAACTCTTATTTTAAACTAATATAGACTTAATCAACCATTTGCACTAACAGAAGTGTTTTGTCTATGGGAAAGGTGATCTTCCTGCACATAGCGCCACACATAAAAGTAATAACAATAAGCATTTTATAGGCTTCAAAATAATCAGTTGTGTTCCTGTATGAGTGGCTGTATACTCATCTTCACGAACTGAATTTAGCCATGCATATGAATAAAGATTTTCTTTTTTAATGTTTATCATGCAAATTCTGTAGATAACATAAGAGATTAAACAAATAATAGTTTGTCTGACAGGGAAATACATAAGCCATGTTTAAAATAAAAAGAACATACCAACAATAAAAAACAATTATGTAAAAGTAAAGAATAGTATGATTAAGTGAAGTGGAATTGTATTAACAGCATGAATCAAAGTGTGTTATTTCACTTGGGCCACATTCTCAAATAAAAACAGGTTAGTTCCTGGTATGAAATTTTTCTTTGTCAAATAACATATTCTTTAAAATCTGTTTATTGTTAGGCTTAGATTACATACACACTGTGAATGAGCTGTTTCAATAGAAATGATAATGTATTAGAGGGAGCCCTAAAAAGAATTTAACCGCACATTGTTTCTCTAGGCGGCACAGTGGTGTAGTGGTTAGCACTGTCGCCTAACAGCAAGAAGGTCCTGGGTCCGATCCCCGGGTCACCCAGGGTGCCTTTCTGTGTGGAGTTTGCATGTTCTCCTAGTGGGTGTCCTCCAGGTGCTCCGGTTTCTTTCCTGATGTTCCTCCCACAGTCCAAAGACATGCAGATTAGGTCAACTGGCTACTCTAAATTGTCCATAGGTCTGAATGTGAGCGTGTTTGTCTGTATTGGCCCTGTGGTGGACTGGCGACCTGCCCAGGGTGTACCCCGCCTCTCACCCGAAGTCAGCTGAGATTGGCTCCAGCTTCCCCCACGACCCAGATGGATAAAGCGGTATAGATGATGGATGGATTGTCTTTCTAACCATGCTCTTCACTGGGGCAATTTACAATTGCATCCTATTCCTTACATGTTGGGGACAGGGGATTTATTGCAAAATTCTTTAAAAATAAATAAATTAATAATAATAATGATAATAATAATAATATGTGAAAGGTTTTGATTGTGTAAGTATTCAATCCAACACAATGTATTTGTGCCTGTTTAAGCCTTTTTTGTGAGTATGATATTGTGCGAATGTGTGTATGCATACATGGGTTAAATTTCTTTTCTCCATCACTATGAGCTTACCTATAAATGAAATCACTGGCTTTCACGCCTCTCTTCTTCATCCCTTCCCCCATCCCTCCATCTATTCTCCCCATTCTCCTTTGTGCACTACCCATGTGACTACATTTTGGTGTTCATTGGCTGGTCTTGCAGTCATCCGTCCAATCGTCACTGTCCTACCCCTCATATAAACATAAGCAAAAGCTGCATGTTTATGAATTAGAACTGTGTCTGTATGCCAAAGAGGAGCAACCCTCTCCCTCACTTGTGTTTTGAAACAGTCATTGCCTACTGCTATTTTTTCTTACCCTCATTATGCCATGACTAGCACTCGATCTCTTTCCATCTTTTCTCTCATTGTCAGTTCACATGTGGCTGCAGAGCTGGAGCAGAAAACATGCTTGTAATCCTGGCACGTAAGTACAACACTTAGCAACACACACAAGGCTGGCATAATTTTCATGTTTTATTTATTTATTTTTAATGCACTGCTGAATTTTTTTTTATTATATTCATTGTTAGTCCCTGTTCATGATGCCATTTCAAGTATATTTGCTTTATTTTGGCACTGTATCTACAGACATAAATAGAAACCAGCAAATATTTTTTCCATCTATCATTTATAACAAACATGTCTTTATGAGACATTTGACTCTTAATATTAAAAGTCAGTTTTAAACTTAGGAAATTTAGGATGTCTCTTAGGATATTTAGGATGTTCCATTTCTCCATTGTTCTGCAAAAAAAAAGAAAAGAAAAAAGCTCATGTGTACAAGCATCCTCTATTGATAAAATATAATATTTATGGATTGCCTACTTTTCTTGCTTCATTTGTTTTAATATGACTCTCATTTGTTTAGACATCATGATCAGACTGGCACTCATACTATAGAACATTGACAAAGACAGAATTGTATTTGATTCTATTGCTAAAATAAATCCTCATGACTCGCTATTCATCATACTTAAACTGCCACTTGTAATTTCAAAGTTATGATAATCAGTAAAATTTGAATTGGATTGGTTGTAAACAGAAGTATAGCTAAGCATATTAGGATAAAGCTATGAGCACAAAAGATTATTTCACTTGAACTTTTACATTTTTTTAAACTGTCTGTAAAAAATATACTTATAATTATCTTTGGTTTACTCAGTCACATTATTTTATGTACACTCTTATATAAGATTTTAAGTTGAGAGTAAAATGATTCATATATTAGGCTGAAAGTATGTTTTATGCAGCATATAAGATTTGATTTCAGTAAGTTTGATCTATCTAGTTCAACATAACTTATCTACCACACACCTCTAAGACGTGTGAAAGCAAAAAAATTGATGTGATACATTGCTGGGAGAATTCCAACAGGATCCTCCTCATGGGTCACTAAGGACTGATTTATTGAATGCAACACTTCTCATCCCACCTTTGGAAGAAAACAGTCTCTTAAAACACACTGGGGAATATTGAAAGTGTGTGATTTCATTGCAAATTTTGCTGAAACTGTGACAGAAAATCTGTTACAGACCAAAAACCATCATTACAGTATAATACAGTGTAATAATTCAGTACATATATATACAGTATTTTTACACACACACACACACACACACACACACACACACACACACACACACACACACACACACACATATATATATATATACATTCTTAGTTATTTTATTTTATGTTTCTTTTTTCATATTGAAGATTTGCATGATGATTATGGTGCTGAAGATGAAGATGAAAGTGTGATGATTAAAAACCTGACATTAAGATTGATCATTTTAACAAATTCACTTTAAAATATGTTCTTGCAGTTTTCCTAAACAATCATGCTAGTACTACATTATATGACTTTATAATAAAAGGATAAGATAGTATAACAAAAACTGTGACATCATGTCATGAATGGTATATAGTATACAACTGCTTCTTAGTTTGATGCTCATGGATGAGGATAATGATGATGACAAAAATGTGTGCTTGAGACTGGTGATGTTCTCTTGACAAGGGCATTTCAGCCCCGATTTCCCCTGACACCTTAGCCCCCGTGTTTAAAACCTGATTCTGAATACTAATTTAAACATGTTTTGGACTAATTTTTAGGATGTTTCCTGCTTTTACATGATCCCACTTGGATTGAAAGTGGGCAGTTCTAGATATTAATTATAAGAAAAGAATGCAAAGTATGTGTCAGTGCATTCAAGTGCATTACATGTTAATATATATAAAAGTATAAGTGTTTGACTAAAATGTGTTTATTGTTTACTTTTGTAGATGGTGATACATGAGATACATGAGCTTCTCCTGACTATGACAGTAAAATTTAAAGCTGTCCCTGTCATTCCCTTATACTGAAGGTTGGAAATAATGAACCAGGATGAATTAAAATCACGCACAATGCAGTAAGCACCTCCTTATCTATTCAAAAGGCCTTGCATGGCAAAGTTCAAATGAATGACATTAGATGTCAGTGTGCTTCCTTTTATATAACAACTTCTCTAAATGTTGTGTCAACATGTAGGAAAAAATTAAGGAAGCTTGTTCTTTTCTTGAGACTGAAAAATAGATTAATTGAAATGAAAGCTAAATCTGATGATCATAATTCTGACTATGAGCATGCAAAGATATGAACAAACTGAAAAGGATGCATACGCTTATATTTGCATATTCCATGTTGTTACTATCCCCATACTTACCTGTCTGGCCCAAATAGTGCATTTTGTGTAGAGAGACAGATTTTACTGATGGCATGCTTATTGTTTATGTATCAGTGTACATTCACCATCCACTTTATCAGGAACACATGTAGACCTGCACATTCATGCAATTATCCAATCAGCCAATCATGTGGTTGCAGCACAGTGCATAAAATCATACAGATTCAGGTCAAGTGCTTCAGGTAATGTTCACTTCAAACACCCAAACACCTTAAAGGGAACCTTAAGTACACATTACACATGGCAGTCAACTGACAACAAAAAATGGGTTGCAACAAAACATTACTGAAGCGTCCCAAATGTTTTGCATGCTTATTATCTGTAGCAACACAAGTGTTTATGACTACGTCTTAGGGAGCTGCGTGAGAGGCTCCAGCCAGAGATAGCTGAGCTGATCAAGCAGCAAAGGCTGAACCGTCTGTGTGAGGGCGCCTGCTTCAGAAAGATCAGCGCTCGCCGCAGACAAGGTGAGAAACTTTTACCATCAGACAAACTCCAGCACAGTTCCTCACTTCCTGATAAGAAAGGGTGTCTAAAATTTGCCATAGTACCAAAGACACATGGCTTTGATATGGCTAAAGTACAACATACTACAATTAGATTACTGTGTTCTCTTTGTTTATATCTATTTCAGATAAATTTTTGTATTGTCGACTGTCTCCAAATCACAAATTACTACATTATGGGGATGTAGAGGATTTGTCACAGGGACAAATCCCCCATGAATCTCTACAAGAGAAATGTAAGCCTCTTGGTGCACTATTTGTGTATTCTTGTATTCTTCATTAAATGATGTGATGTAAACTCACTGCAATATGAGACGCTTGACTGCAGCCAAAGAAAGCAAACATAGACTGTGCAATCTTTAGAAGAAAGCCTTATCTTTCATACGTTTGATATCTGTCCTTTCACCTGTTTCACCTTCTTCTGTACATTCACCTTTCTAGATAAGGATATGTCCTAAATGTACAAAAGGTATACTCTTAAGGGTACCATATGAAAACGAGGGCAGTACCCTTAGTTTAGTACCTTTTTTCCTGAGTTTGTGCTAACAGCATCTTGCTCCTCATGACCGTCTTCAGTAACAGTTGCAGATATCAAGACAGTGATAACTGGGAAAGATTGTCCTCATGTGAAGGAGAAAGGAGCGCTAAAGCAGAATAAGGTAACGTTTCACAACAAAAAGACGATTCAGTTAAGAAGATGCTTTTAATGAATGATGCCACATGTAAAGGGTGAATGATACTGGAAAAATGTAACATATTTGAAGATTTCCACAACACTGTGTATATGTATATGTATATGTATATGCCTGTGTATACGGCATGCTTTTTACTGAGTTTTGTGGGCATCACTAAATGCAAATCAGCTGTGCCATGATTGTGGCACAGAAATTATTACCATTTACCAACATACTCATGTGAATAAGAAGAAAATCAGCATTAAATAAACCTTTGTAACGCTGACAGGAATTTTTTGTGCAGTTTGGCCTACAAAAACATTTCCAAACAACTTTGCTAAAGGATAAATGAGGTCCAATGTCAGGAGGACTGTCCCGAAAGGTGTGCAGAGATGAGTAAGCACAGGGTGGTGTTATAATCTGGAGAAAGTGAATGGCCACTTCCTGGAGTGGTGCCCATTCAGATAAGTTCCTTGAGGAGCAAACACTTCATAGAGCGGCATTTCATATAGGAGTTGGCCAGGTGGCGACAGCCCCCACCCAGTGCCTGGAATAGAGAGCCTCCCTGTGTCTTACTTTTTGTGTGTCTGACAAATGAATGGCTTCTGTCCGGTACAAATAACACCATGGGGCATGCACGAGGCACAGCAAGGGACTCTCTACATGCTCACCTTCATCCAAAGCTGCAAGGTCAATAGACTGATTCAGTTCGGCAAAAATCCCAGATTCCTCCACAGAGTCATCTGGCCACCAAGACAGACTTATCACCAGTGCACGCTCCCTAGCTCTCTTAGCTGAAGTGATTACTATCAATAAGGCATATTCTAAAAACACCATCTTTGAGTCAGCTTCACACAGAGGTGCATAAGGATGGTCTTTAAGGGATTCCAGCACAAGTGTGGATCCCACAATGAGCTTCTGAGGACTGTGATAGAATGAGGTGATTTGTTTCCTTCAAAAAGACAGTAATAAGTCTGCCAGACTCTATAGTGATGCCATCCATTGTTCTGCAGTGCACTGTGATGGCTGCCTCATACATCCTTACGGTTGATAGGTACTTCCTGCTGTTAATTAGTCCAGGAAAAAACATCAAAATTCTAGGAATCATACAATGCACAGTCCAGCCAAAAAGTTGAACACGACATAAAGAATAAATTACACTTAATGGCATAAAAGGGACTGCTGGATCACTGACCTCAGTTGGCAATTCAGTTCAAAGGACAAGACTCAGGAAAGTGCAAAATCCCATCAATCATCTTTTTCAGAAAGAAAGCTGCCAGGGTGTTCCAAGAACTAGCAAAGGCAGCAGTGGGATCCAAGGCCTTGTGCTGGTCATTTTGGGGGCACAAGTAGGACTCTGGCCTAGTTGCTGAATCGCACACAGAGTAGGAACAAGCTGAAGCTGAAGCTGATTTGAAATTTGTTACAGAACCCTGTAAATTTGTTACAGTACCCTTCATTCAGTCTTTCTTCTAATTCAGAAAAACCCTAAAATATATCAGAAAAACCCTAAAACTTTGCCACTTACCTTAAGATACACTGTGAAGTTAAGTTGCTGTCCCAAGAAGTGGCTTTAGAGGACACATGCAATAGTGACAGGGCTGCCATCTGGCATGACGTTGTCCCTTCAGAAAAAGTGCTAATAGGCACAGCAGGGTAAGATTAGAAGTGAGACACAGAGGTCTAATGTGAATTTATTATTGCTCTTCTGCTCTATAGGAGGTACCTGAGCTTGCTTTCTCCATTTTGTATGAATCTGAAGAATATTTGAACTTCATTGCTCCAGACAAGTATGAGGTACCAACATTTAGTTTATTTTGTATAGATTTTGAATTTCATCTTGTTATACTGTGTAATTATAGCCTCTTAAAATCACAGGGGTGGTCCAGGTTTACAATTCCCACTATTGTAACTACACTATATGGCCACAAAGGTTGTGGACACCTGACCATCATATTCATATGTATTCCTTCCCCAAACTGTTGCCACAAAGTTGGAAGTTCATAATTGTACAGGATGTCTTTACATGCCTTGGCATTACAATTTCCCTTCAATGGAACTAAGAGGGCCAAACATGTTCCAGCATGTCCCTGGGCACAAAGTGAGGTATGGAAACCTTGAGTTGCCTGAACAGAGCCCTGACCTCAACCCTACTGAATACCTTTAGGATGGACTGGATTGCTGACTGCACCCCAGTGCTCTTGGGCTGACATCAGTACCTGAGTTCACTAATATACCCAAATCCTCACAGCCACGCTCCAAAATCTGGTGGAAAGCTTTTACTGTTTTGAGGTTATTATAGCAGCAAAGGAGGGTACAAAATCTGGATTGGGATATCCAAAAACACCTACTGGTGTTAAGATGAGGTGTCCACAAACTTTTGGCCATATAGTGTATGTACTAGTTAGTTGCACTGTAATTAAGGAATACCTAATGTTTAAAAGCAAATTGATGTAAAATGTAGTCCACTGTTTCTTGAAATATTGCATGTTAATTTTCAAATATGGCTTGTTCTATCTCATCTTTGACATTCCGTTCATTGCTTATCAGTACTGCATCTGGACAGATGGCCTGAATGCTCTATTGGGAAAAGAGATGACAAGCGAACTCGCCAAGTCAGATATGGACACACTGGTTACCATGGAGATAAAGCTCCGCCTCTTAGACCTTGAGAATGTCCAGATTCCTGATGTTCCGCCCCCTATACCCAAAGAACCCAAAGATTATGACTTTGTTTATGATTACAGCCAACAGCAAACTTAAGAAGCACTGAATCACAGCTGATGGACTGTAATATATATACTCTTGATTCTCAGCTGATCTACAATGCAGGCCAGGACAAAATAAAATGTCTCCATTTCCTGGATATATGGAAAGATATTTTAATCAAAAGGTTTGGAAGAGGCTTTGGCTGGGACACTGTCACTGATTTACAAACCTTGTCATACTGACTGTCCTGCTTTCCAGTACTGTTTAATACTGACTCATCAATTTCCCCTTCTTAAGGGCTGTAACACGTTATCAGCCAAAGAGATATTTGTCAGACGAGAGTAAATTTAACTATATACTACTGGAGCAGAAGTTCCCAAATATAGCTATTCCTAAACAGAATCATAAGCAATGAGTACCTAATAGTTAAAAAATATGGCATTGATTTATTTTCCAATTAGATTTTATACAACCAAGTCCATTTAAATATAATAGATGATGACTTATTTTATTCTTCAATTTGGTTAAGCTGATATTATGTTGTTTGACAACAAAGAAAAGGGGGGGAAAAAACAGGCCATGTAAATTCCCAAAGAATATTGCTTCATGTTTACAACTTGTTTAAAATCTGCTCTGCACAATATACCTCTTGTTTTGTGCTGTGGCCACAAGAAGTATGCCATATCATTTCTGAGTCAGGACACAATGTTAAATAGATTGTGTTAAAATCAAATTGAAATGCAGGGTGATGTAATTGCCAATAACATTTCTTTGTCGTGTACCAATTTTGTTGACCACTCCAAAAACATTTGATGCAACGGTTTTTAAAATTCATGCTGTAATTAAACTTATATATACATACATACAAATGTCCATGATGTCCTTTCTTCTTGTATAATACATTAGCTAGGACAGGATATAGATTATTTTCACTAAAATCAGCTCAGGTTATTGTTTGTGTGTAGTCTCTGGCACGTGGGATTCTTCTGGGGTCTCTGGTCTCCTACCTCCTAAAAACATGCAGTAGGTGTGAATGGGTTTCTGAACGTGAGTCCATGGTGCCCTGTGATGGACTCATGTCCCATTCAGAGTGTGCCCCTGATCAGGGATAGGCTCTGAATCCACTGCAACACTGTCCAGGATAAAGCACATACTGAAGTTAAATTAATGAATGAATGAAAAAATAATTTGTATTTACTAGATTACCTAATACTTATGAATGAACTTAAAGTCCCTTTTAAATACCCACAAATGCCTGGATTGTTCATAAAAGGTAACTTATTAGAACATGCTAGAAAATAGTAATAAGGTACTGTGTATATTACTACTGTGCAAAATTGCTGGAGAATTGGCCTTTTTTTTTTTTTTTTTTTTTTTTTTTTTTTAAAACATATACGGTGTCCAGAATCATACTCTTGATCTACTCTGAATAGTACATTAGAATAGTATTCCTAGAATATTCAATTATTCAAAAATCATACTAATTAAATTAGATGGCTAACATCAGACTCTCTTCTATCCCACAGTTCTCACTATAGTAAGAGGCACAGGTCCCGCAGTACTCGCTGAATTTTGAGAAAATGGTGAATGCATGTACTACTGGCATTAAAGCATCAGACACTTCAGACAACTTGATTCTGTGTGCAAGCAGCTCTTATGCTTCAACTCCATTTTTGTAAGCAGGCAGGTCATTTCTGGTCTACCATACTAAAATATTACATCAACTGATGTTACTGGTGTGACAGGTGAATTTAGATATCTCACACAATGTAAACGGGCCCACTAACCATAATGCTGCAGTGTTCAAAAAGTATCATTTTTGTATCTTGAAGTACATCTGTCACCAGAGACAAAGAGGCAAATGGTCATGGCTGTTTATTTGAACATAACATTGTAGAACAGATTTTAACATGATGTTACATTTTTATCATTATTCACAGTGCAAGAAAAAAAAAATCACAGTGTCAGCTGTAATGTCAATCAAACGCATCACAGTGAATACAATCGATATTTTGTCTATTTAATAAGACAATATTCTGAGCTGTATTTTCATACTGCAAACAGCATATTTCATTCTATAACTACACACTATTAGAAATGGAACTGAGTCTGTAACTGTGTTCCTCATTTAATCTCAATCAGCTAAACATTTTTACCATCACCATATTTAAGCGCAGTGTTACTTGATATTTTATATCTGCCTTATACTAACTTATAATTACTTAGTCAAGCCTGACAATAGCTCAAAATGAAAAGTATACAAAGTATTTATTAGAAATTAATTTAGAAACCTTTAGGCATCTTTTTAGTGCATGTTAAAAATTTTGAGGGTTTTTTGAGGAGTAAAAATTATTTGGCATAACTAATCTTTTTAATTCTTCACTCATTTGTAACAGATTGACTTTAAAAAAATTTCATTCCCCGAACACAAGGAGGAAAGTGTATTGTGCACTGTACTAAAACTGTAGTTGTGAACATTGCTCCTTAACACTATTCACATTTATGCATGTATATAGCCTATACTGTACTGTATATAACCAACAGACCTACTGAAAATTTATGTATGGATGGCACGGCAAAAACTGACTTTATTTAATTTGACTCCTAGGAAATTTCCTTTAGAGATTATATTTAACACATTTTTGATGTAGGGAATACCAACAGGTGGGTGACAAATTGACAAAAAAGATGATGGGAGTGATCTCTTACAGGATGTCAATGTCCCCTAACCCAAGTGGTCACCTGAGCAATGTGTTGGACAGCGTCCAACACCACCATCATTAAAACACCAATTGAGAGAATATCTTTGGGAAGAATGGTGTCCATTCCTCCAGTACAACTCCAGAGACATGGAGAATCTCTGCCAAGACATAATGAAGTTGTTCTGGAGGCTTGTGGTGGCCCAACACCTTACTAAGACACTTTATGTATCCCTTAATTTGTCACCCATCTGTATGTGAGGCTTTCCATGGTGCAGAACAGTGCAAGATATTTATGTGGATACTTTACTTAAGGTCACATATCAGAGCTTTGTGGTAAACGCTTCCTATAAGGAGTTTCCCTTTGTACGGAGTAGCCACTGAAGATCCTATGAGCACGCTGCCATTATCAGTGTACACTTGAGTCACCACTGGCTCTTCAGAATGGATATTCTGAATACGAATGACCTAAAACAGGCAGACAAGTATCATATATAAATATACAAAACCTAGCATTCACATATGACATTTATATGAAAAAACAATGACATGCTAAGGACTAAAGTATACTGTCAAAAAGTGGTATTT
>JAQQZX010000033.1:4733498-4743874 GCA_030068355.1 Notoglanidium maculatum | reverse complement strand
GCCCAAAACAGGCAAGTAATTAGTTAGGCAAAAAAAAAAAAAAAAAAAAAAAGAAAGAGAGAAAGTACGGCTCTGATATAGAGGAGATGGTCCAGATTGAGCCTGAAAATGGGCAGGAGCAGACATGTCAAACTTGCTGCCGTGCGCGCGCGCTGCGAAATAATCGAGCGGATTTAAAAATGATAATCGAAAAGCATCCGTTATTATTTTTACTGCTCAAGCCAGATGGCTTTTTATCCAGAAGCCCTGGAGTCATTTTATATGCGCTTATGAACGCGAATACACTCGATGGAAACGTGTTGTATAACGTGAGATCTGTGTAATATGGGTTAGTTGGTGTGAAAGCGGTGACGTTAGGCTAAGCAGGATAAGCGCTTTTCATCGAGGAGGCTGTAATGCTGTGCTTGTTTATCTCTAAGCTAAGCTAGTTATCATGCAGGTTCACTCTGAAGTCAGCTTCGCGACTATAACATTGACTAATTTAAAAAAAAAAAATGTGGGTTTCTGTATCCGTGAATGGTGTAGATGTTTAAAATTAGTGGGCCAGTGAGTAGCTGAGTGAAGAACTGGGTGTGGTGGGGAATAAAGGCACATCCGCATTTTTCCTCGTACGTTACTGCCATTTCGGTGTAAGTTCCCTGTGGATGACATTTTCCTCCTGAAATGTTGCATTTGTCCGTTATTATTATTATTTTTTTGCTTTATTCACTGAAACATGCGTGTTAATTTGGAATTACTCAGAACGGTAGTTATATGTGACTAGCTAACTTGTCTTAAATGTGTTTTTGTGTTATAAAATGAGGACGAGTGCAAAGAAATGGCACATTCTTATTCGATAGGCCTGGAAGACGAGCAAAAATGTAACCTAATAAATAAATGAGTCCGGTGTGCGGATAAATTGTCCGTTGACGTACATGACGTTCCGCGCATGCGCACTCGTGCACGACCCCCCCCAGAAAATGACTGCTTCTTCGTGTATTTTAATTCTGGAGGCATTTTCTGAACACAAGATAAACCTGACAGAATATGAGCCCTGGATTTATGCTGGATGCATTTCCTGGTAGTAATAAAGTAGATAAAATACTTGGAGTATTGTTTTTACAAAGACCTATAATTACACAATGTGATGGGAGAGTATGAGAAGGTATCATTACAATAATGACGCTTTTTCTTTCACCGCATTGACACAGGTCCCTAAAATGCCATGTTTTTCTGTACAAAATATAAGAATCCTTGAGTAATGTTACAGAAGTTGATGGAATAGACGAGCCTGGTTTAAGGGTCTGACCTTATCGCCTCTGGGTATTGCAAATCAGTGGCTCACAAATAGCTTTTTATTGGACGTACTCGACGCACTACGTGGGTCGCAGGAGCCATTATTTCATTCCCTATATAGGACACTTGTGTAGGGAATTCTCAACCATTTGGGATACAGCCTAAATTAATCCATTCGCTGAGGCAATCCTTTTTCCAACGTCCTAGTCGGTCAACATTGTGTGTCGAATATCAGAGGATATCGGATAATGCCCAGTGCATGCCTAGGAGCAAGAGGAAATGGGGGGGAAAATGTGCACTAAAGAAGGACTTCAGAGCCATAATAATGCAACGTGTGTTCAACAGGCACCTTTCTGAATGTTTTGGCTTACAGATGACCTCATAGCCTTTCTGATGCAATCAGGCGTTTTGAAAGAATATCTCATGGGATGCGATGAGCTGGATCTACATGTGATTGGACTAGGCTGTGTCATAAAAGCCTCACTGCCCTGATGCTACTTTGATTTGTATAATTCAGCACTAGGGATGGGCGGTATAGGCATAAAAATATATGCTGTAACAGTATAAACGAAATATGAAGACGGTATGTTTTCCTCACGAGTCGCATCAGCATTCCGTCGTGAGCTGTGCAAACACAAACATTGATCCAAAAAGTAAAACCTACTCCTGACTCCTTTTTTGGGGGCTAATTCTTCCTCCTCGTCTAGCGTTGGATCACACGCGCGTTGGTGAGATGACCAAGTATTGATGTGTATGGAAACACGTCATCAACTACATCGTCAATATTGCGGGGTAGAAATATTACCAATACATCATGGACAATATGATATTGCACAGCCCTATCCAGCTGTATATAATAATATGCATATATGTAATCGATCAGTTCATGTGCTGCACATTTTGCATGTGTTGGCTGTATACTGGTGCCTTTTCTATATATATTTATATATATATATATATATATATATATATATATAAAAAACTCACCTTACCTCACCTATAATGGTGTAAAATGAGCCTTGGAATGTGTCACATTCTCAAAATGCAACTAATTTTTTTATTATTATTATTATTTTTAAATATTGCTTGACTTTGTACATCAGATTACACTCCCTATCAGATTCATTACATCCACATAGATAGACATAGTTACATTTACAGCCGATGTGGAAACTAGATTTGATTGTGCATCATAAAGTTTTGTAAATAGTCTTATAACTTACTTTAACCCCTCAGATGAGGTTCTTACAGATGAATCAATCCAAAAGCTTAGTGAAATAATCTGGCATATATTTCCTTCTAGCTCTGAGCAGCCATGGACACAAGTGAGCTAGTGCAGAAGGCCAAGCTTGCCGAGCAGGCAGAGCGTTATGATGACATGGCCAGTGCCATGAAGGCGGTGACGGAGGGCGGCGCTGAGCTTTCAAACGAGGAGCGCAACCTGCTCTCGGTGGCCTACAAGAACGTAGTGGGCGCACGCCGCTCCTCCTGGAGGGTCATCTCCAGCATTGAGCAAAAGACCGAAGGCAGCGAGAAGAAGCAGCAGATGGCCAAGGAGTACCGTGAGAAGATCGAGAAGGAGCTGAAGGAGATCTGCAATGACGTGCTGGTAAGGGTGACCGTTTCTTGTTTCAGCAGCTCAAGACCTCATGTGGATTATAATTGATTTTTAGAGATCTTTTCCTTTTAGTTTCAAAATCTGCATTTTTTTTTTTTTTTTTTTTTTTTTTTTTTTTTTTTTTTTTTTTTAAACAGATATTCAATCTTTGTTTTGAATGTCATATTTTTATATGCTGTTTTTGCATAAAACAGTGCGATTCATTTCCTATAAAAGCAGCTCTGACTTCCGAGTTGCCTCCTACCAGTTTCTTATGTTAATGGGACAAGAACGCTTGTTGCTTCTGTAACGTAAGTGGTAACAGTGACTAACTTTTCACTGACCTTCCACATTGTTAAATGTAACTATACATGGATAAGAAATGCAATGTGTGGTTCTTTAATTAATAAAAGAAAAAGGCTGTGGTATAAGAGGAATAAAGCACTTTGGGATGTGACCGTTTTCTTGTAACAGCATTCCCCATTGCATTTTATTCTTTCCATATAACATGGCTGTCTATAATTACATGCATGATATGGTTTAATTTGGTCCAGAAAAACTGAATGAATGTAAATAAGAATGGCCAGGTGGCATTGCAAAGAATGAAGGGTGATGATCTTCATAAGACATTACTCTCATGAGCACAGAAATATGAGATCAGATTAGCCTCGATCTCATTTGTCCCAGACACAAGTGACCTCAGTGGGGGGAAAGGTGTCACAGGTGAGAGCACTCCTCCCGAGAACACTTCGAATTAAAAGGCAGGACAAAGAAAGACGCATCAAACACGTATTTACATGGTAGACACTGCGACCAGCCGTTAAGTATTAAAGGTCCTGGTCTTTGGAGGACTTGAGGTTTGAAATTTTCTGATCGTTCCAGTCTAATGAGCACTGCATGATTTTTAGCCCTGATTTCCCAGTTGCGAATCAATTTTGGCACTTACACTGACTTCAAGTCCAAGCATGGCAGCTACTTGTTGCTACAACTGCTCATGTAACATGCACGGATCAGTGACGCGGTCTTCATAGTTTTTTTTGCGATCGATTGCCGAGGCTCTGGTATTTAATTTCTTCGCCAGTGAATGACGTAGCGTGAACCCCGCTACGGCTAGTCGCAAGTATAGCAACGAGAAACAGCCAGCGAGAGTCTGAGAGCGCATTAGATTCGTCTGCTGTCACGCGCAGCTGATCCCTGAACCCGGTCGATCATCCGTCTGTTTGTGTGGGAGAGCGAGGGCGAATTGTAAACGCAGATATTTTGCTTCTATAGGAAATTGTCCTGTTCTACCCAAATGATTGTTAGGAACACTAGAAATAAAAAACAAAACAAAACACTGATTTCTGTGGGCTCACAGAATATATATCTGTTCTGTTTTGTAGTATAGTATACAGTGGTACAAAAATACACATCGTTACATGATGTGCAGCTGTAAATGAAAATGTAAAAGGGTGAGTGATTGAGATTTGTGGTGACCTCTGTAACGCGTTTGAAGGACTTTCTTGTTAATGTGTCTGAAGCTCGGGGAGGAATACCCGGCACGTTGTAGTGATCTGTAACCTCAGAAAGTTTTCATTGTCAGGAACGGCATCAGCAGAACCACCCACGCCTCGGCTGTAGATCTCTTTCCACTCATTTCCTAAACATGAACCAGTCGTTAGGTGTTAAAACAAAGCTGCCACAGTTTTTGAGAAGCTAAACATTGGGGTAGAATGAGACAAATATTGGCTTTTTATAGCTTTTCTTAGTGCAGATAAAGTTATTATTATTATATAGTAGCTGATTGCAGAATCAGAGTCAGAATGACATTTCCATTCTCCTGAAGAACATGGAGAATCATTTTAATAATCCATTAAACTGAAGAATGTAAAGGTCGGAGTCTGATTTCGTCATTGAGGTCAGTGTGTGCTTTCTGCACGCGTGTTGGAGTCGTGATGCGCCCTTTTGACGGGATCAAACTGTTGCGTAAGAGAGAACGCCTTACAGATTTTAATTTATTGAAAATAATTGTGATGTTGGCTGCTGGACGTCACGCTGACGTTCTGAGGCAGACGCAGGATGTGAATCGACCTCGGTGAGGTTTCTCGTGCTGTTCTTTCCCAGACAGTGGCGTATAACGTTGTAAAGGCGGTTTCCCGATGAATACGCATATTCTGTGCATTTGATGTTCTTTTCACCAACCACACCATCCTCATTGTTGTCACTAATTCTTCTGCTTCTCCGTGTCAGTTATAACACTTGGATGAGGTTTTGCTTTGATGAATATAATAAGCTCAAGCAGCACGATTAAAAGCTGAACACACTGTCTGGACTCGTCGTTATAGTAACGTTGACACTGTATGCGCAGAACCTTGCAACACGTACAGATAACATGTATACACATGAGGATTGCCTACAGACAGGCCAGTTTAGGCCGCATCTAAACAGTTCATTCGTAATATGCAAAACGATGAAACTGAAAGCATGCATGAGGCTGGCTGACCTCGCCAGCTGTGCGGGAATGATTATAGTTGATCGTCGCGTGAGCAACGCGGCGGGGCACTTAACGAGACTGGTTGATGCGACACGACTCATTCGGCGGTCTCTGCATTGGAATCATATTCACAGCTGTGCTCTAATTTTTAACGTTGCAGCGTGAAAACAGAAAAATCCAATAACGCTGACCCAGAAAAAAAGGAAATATTAGAAGAAAAAAAATCCAGGGAAAAAAAACAAAAAAAAACCCACCATTTGGTCAATAATGTAATATTTAAGAGCCTGGTTAGGCTGCACTAAGCTACTGGACTTTCAGCAGCTGCTCAGGAGCGTGAGCGCGCACGCTGGCTAATGACTTTTGGGAGGTTAAAGCTCACGCGAGAGCATTGGCACGACTGAGCGTCACACTCGTAAGCGTGAAAAGCCGTCATGATTTGGAGGTGATTGTTAGTTAAAGGGTAAAGTACTCCATTACAGTGGGCTAAATGCTTTGTCTCTGAAAAGCAGTTCTCGGGGACCCCAGATTATCATGTCACATTATCACACTTTATTATTATTATTATTATTATTATTATTATTATTATTACTTTCTACATGCCTCAACTGAGTGGCTTGACGGAGACGTGCTGGGCGCCGAGTGCTGCTGTAGGTAACATTGGCCGAATGTATTAGTCCTCAGCACATAGGCAACAAATAGAGCCTTATTTATTTATTTATTTATTTATTGTCAAAAGTTCTGTATTCATTTCAAGTTCAAAATACATTCTTTTTAATGAAAATGATTGTCGAGCCTTTCATCATGATTTGTTATATTTTGAGGCCAGATTTGGTCCGTACTTGTCGTACGAATTTAAGCTTCATTTAACCGTAAATCAACCTCGACATCTCCCCTTCTTTGAGTGTACATAATTATGCGCAGGACGCTGGACCTGTCCCGCTAGAGCATTTTACCATTTTTGACCTCTTGCTCGGGTGACAGAAACTATGCTTTTCCAGCTAAATCGAAAAAGAAAAAATGCCCCCAGTGGAAAAGCCAGGCGGCTGAATGGGAAAGGACGCGGCACGTGAACTGCGCAGATTTGCTGATTGTGACGATTACTTTCACTTTGCTTTGCCTGTCTGAGCGACCTTCCTGCGGCTCAGTCTTGTGAGCCAAGAGAAGAAAAGTGGGGCCGGCTCACCAAAACAGAATGGATCGGTCAGAAGGATTTAAAATGCAGCTAGGTAGCCCTAAAGCAAAGTGTACTGCTGGTTGGCGCACATCCGGCACAAATAAATAAATAAATAAATAAATGCTGTCTCGCCTGCCAATCTGCGCTAGTGTATATTTCTTCATGCTAGGAATTTAAGCTTTTGTTAATCGTTGTAGTGACGCTTGTGAAGACGAACACTACTTCTCTGATAAACTAGGGGCATAGGCTGTATGGCTGGACACTGTATTAGTATAGTATGAGAACAGACACTTGCACGCGCGCGCACACACGTTTCTCAGATGGAAAGACACTGTTTTCAGACTTCCAGTAAACACAATTGAAGGCTTGCCTACTCAATAGCAAGTCCCCAGTAATCCAGTAATTCACATGCTCATATTGTCCCAGCTGTATTATGGGAGTGACCTGGATGTGGTACAGTTTGGTGGTGGAATTAAGCTGAGTCACTCTTGCACATGCGCTACTGTGTGTGTGTGTGTGTGTGTGTGTGTGTGTGTGTGTGTGTGTGTGTGTGTGAAGGGTGAAACGGTCAATCATTCTTTGTCATGTGATCACCACAGATTTGTTCATTAGCTAAGTATGCAGGCTCTTTGGCTAAAAGCACGTCCTTTTTAACGGACGTACTGAGAAAGACTTCAAATTTTAGCACAGCCGTTCGCACCTGCCGTTATGAATGCGTCTTCAGTGGCCACTTTCATACACCGTCTCACCTGGAGAAAGGCTGTGACGCACATTTGTTACGTCAGAATTCTGCTGCATTCATTTTCAGACAAAAAAAAGCCCCATCTATGTCATCCACCTGTACGGACTGTGTGAAACATTTTAATCACGCAGTCTGCTAATAAGAGCTGAGGAGACGAATGAAGCTTGACCGCTTTCGTCTTTGCTGTTATGGCATCGTCTTTATTATTTATTAAGATTGGACAGGATTGCGTATTTTCCAGTTAGGGCAGTGAGACGGTCGATTAGCTGGTCCTTCGTTCCAAACGTGGTTCGAGTTCTGAGACCGCAATGCGTCTTCGAGACACCTTTGACTCCGTTCACACTTGTCCTTTTGTGATCCCGTCACCCAGGACGCATGTTAATGCCAGGTGTGGACGGGGCCTAGTATACAAAGGTCTGAGTTTGTTTTAGTCATTTCTGTGAGATGCGTGTCCGCGCCGCAGTGATTCAGTATACTTTATAGGGATGCGCTTGGGATTCTGAACACGCAGCACAGAAATCACTGCTTGGGTATTTGTTTTACAACTCCAGTGAAAGTGTTCAGTGTACACAAACCAGGAAATGTAGTTTCGCAGATTAAGTCTGTTTTATAAACAAACGAGCAAATAACAGCCAAGACTAAGCAGCTCCTTAGCTAATGCTTTAACTGCGGTTTGTTGTTGATCATCACGTTACCATGGCTACAGATTCTGTGAAAACGAGGGTCCTTTGAAAAATATACAGGAAACCCAAAGAAATAGTTTAACTACCAAGAACGCACCTCAAAGCATGAGCCGAAATCCAGGCAACAAGGTGAGCAGCGTGAACGTGAACAGCACCGAGGCCGGAGAGACGGCGGAAACCATGCGTTTGAAAAAACAAGCGCTGGAAAGACAACACTAGCCGGGTTTCCATTGCAGTTTTTGCGCAAAATAGAAGCAGGAAATTACATTAAATGAAAATGTAATGTTTTCTCCTCTCGCGTTAGCTCTTACAGAGCGCGCTTTTTTACAGAAAGCTGGCATTTCCGTTTGCCCGTCATGCCATGTCGTGCTGTGAATGCAAAAAAATGTGTTTCCGTTTCAGTTTCGCGGAATATTGCTTTCTCGACTTGTCTGGAAAACCGCTTCATGTAAGCGGATACATTTCCCCCGATATTTGAAAGTCCTTTTGATATTCATATTTCCATTAATCAATAAAAAAACCCCACATCGCTTATTTAAGTACAAATTGTAAATATTAAATGTAAAACCAACTCGGATAATACAAATATATTTAAATACTCACCTTTTCATTTGTTGCGTATTTAAAATCGAAAGACGTACTCCTTATTAACATGTGTAAAAGGCAGAATTCATTTTGTTTTTATAAATAATTTCTCGCATTTTGCTGGTAAATGCTATTCATCTGACACAAATATGTTGGCCTACGTTATCTTTATCTACGTGTTCGTAGAGCTTTGTGTTCAACAGGGAAATTTCGGTGCTCTGCTCAATAACCTGCAAAGTCGTCTTTAAAAGATGACATCACAAAAAAATGTGATTTAATTGTAGCTTTAAACAAGTCATGATAGGTTTTTTCCCCATATCACCCATTTCTGAGACATGGTGTCAGTTTCTTTCTTACTTCACGGTCATTGCTTACACACTGATGCAATGTGTGTTTTTTTGCACATGTCGTCTTGTTCACTCCCTCCTCCCTCTCTGTCTCGCTCATGTTCTCAGGTTCTTCTGGACAAATACCTGATCCCGAAGGCGACCCCAGCCGAAAGTAAAGTCTTCTACCTGAAAATGAAAGGCGATTACTACCGCTACTTAGCCGAGGTAGCCGTGGGAGACGAGAAAAACGGTAAGCCACTCTCTCAGTCCCTCCATGATCTCATGCACTGAACAGGAGGTGAAGCGTGGACGCACAGGGCTGCGGGGCAAAACACTCCTCGTCTAGATCAGCACGTTCACAAGAAGCGTTCTTGGTTCAACATGTGAGGCGTCAGCAACCTCGTGGTCATACTTGTTCAGAACCGTGTCATTTTTAAGCTTTATTTTGTCCCTGAGGTGAAAGCGTAAAGCCCGTCTTGAAAAGGCACGTTAGTCATCCCCTGCTGAACCACACCCGTCTCATTTTTTCCGTCCTCCAAATTACAGCTGCGAGTGTTAAGCAGTAGCACAACCTTTCTCAACAAAATGCTGTTTAAATGGTAGATTTTTTATTTATTTATTTTTTTTCAGTCCCTGAAGAGTCTGAAGCCATGGAAGTGCCCTAGCGTACACTTACCTTCGGGCTTTGTGGTTTCCACCGTGTAACCGTGTCCTTCTGCTTGAGCAGTTCACTCGGGGGCAGCGGAGAGGAAGTGATGAGACGCAGAGGTTTTAGGAGGTTTAGACCCATTCATTAAAATACTGCACTCCTGCTGCTACTCAGTGAAGTTTTACGCATCGGAGCATGTTCTAAAAGTTGCATGTTGCAGTGCCGATGAAAGGCCAAAATGGAGAAAAACGTATGCATTTTCAAATAATGTGTTAATGTAATGACCAGACCTTTGATTCAAAAACGTCATAAATACAATGACACGATTCCAGTTTCTGGCTTCCAGTGAAGAGCCGTGAATCATGTTGAATCATCTAGGCTTTTTGTGAGTGTGGAGAGTCACAGACTGACCGCCTTCCTGTGCCAGGAAGTTTATGGGACATCACGTGGCAGTGCAGCATCGAGAACATTCAAATGAGCATGGCTATTCTTCTGCCATGGTTCAAAGTTTAATCAAGCATCTCTGTCTCTCTCTCTCTGTCTCTCTCTCTGTCTCTCTCTCTGTCTCTCTCTGTCTCTCTCCCCCCCTCTCTCTTTCGCGTGCTCTCTCTCTGTCTCTCTCTCTCTGTCTCTCTCTCTGTCTCTCTCCCCCCCTCTCTCTTTCGCGTGCTCTCTCTCTGTCTCTCTCTCTGTCTCTCTCTCTGTCTCTCTCCCCCCCCTCTCTTTCGCGCTCTCTCTCTCTGTCTCCCCCCTCTCTCTCTCTCTTTTGCGCTCTGTCTCTCTCTGTCTCTCTCTTTCGCGCTCCCCCCCTCTCTGTCGCTCTCTTTCGCGCGCTCTCTCGCTCTCTCTCTCTGTCTCTAGCCCCCCCC
>JAQQZX010000033.1:4703698-4713959 GCA_030068355.1 Notoglanidium maculatum | reverse complement strand
AAGTGTCTTTTAAGTAATAAAAATAAAGAAAAAAACATTGAATTAGAAGGGGTGTCCAAACTTTTGACTGGTAGTGTGCATCAGGGTCCAAAAGGCTACTACCAGCAACTGTCATTTCGTTATTTATCTTTTAATTCTAACTGAGATGTTAATGCTTTTGCCATTTTAGAAATTCCTGTATATACTGTAAAAGTTTGTCTAAATAATATGGCATTTAGTTCATTTTTACAAATAATTATCATGCTTTTGCCTTAATGTCATTATCATAATCTTTATTGGTGGTTTAAGGACTTCTGATGTAGTGAATTTTATCTATGTTAATGTATGTGGCTTGTTTATACCTGCACAGGTTCCACTATGCTGCTAGAATTTGGGACGGGGTAAAGAAATCCTCAGCGCTGTCTGAATACAGCCGCTTACTGTCATAAACCAGGCAAGACCCACATCTGGAAATGGCAACTGTGCAGAAAGTCCCTGAACTTCACATGCTTTAAGGCTTGGCAACACACTGTTACCTTTTGATACACAGTACGTCTGAGGCCACGTCCTTCACGTTCAACAAGAACAGAGCTGACGCTTCACTGAAACATGTGATGTTCAGACAGCAGCTACAGGGACACGCTGTTGTGGCTTAAACAGGGAAATACAGTAAGCAGGCTTGCCAAGACTTTTGGATCCTCTACCAGCTGTCTGACTGTGCTGGATTTGATCCATCAGTCTACATTAGAGGTTTGGGGTAAAGAGCTGAACTCTGAAAAAACACTGCATTTTTTTTTAAAGGATCCCTGGAGAGACTAGTAACATTTGTTTTCACTCACTTTCATTGACTGCTCTATTCTGGTCAGGGTCATGGTGGATCCAGAGCTCCTCCCTGGAACACTGGACATGAGGCAAGAATAAATCCTGGATGGGAAGCCAGTGAAGTACAGCGTTAATGCATTTTATCTTACTTGGCATGGTGGGAGGAAATGGGAGAACCTGGAAAAACCCACACAGAAACAAATACAGAAACTCCAGACAGCGAGTAACTCAAGCTCCGGGTCAGACTGGCAACTCTTTAGCTCTGAGGTGGCAATTCTACCACTCTGCCAGCATGACTCTTATTTACTTGCTGTCAATTAAAAATTTTAAAACTAGGTTGTAAGATTAGTTTGTATGGAACAAAATTACTATGTTTAATAAAACGACGCAAAAGTGTAACCATCTGCAATGATTGATTATGATTGTGGTATAAGTGTATCATCATCAACAATGCTGAAGGTAATAAACACCTTAATGTCACAGCTGGACTGAGAAACAGTCCACTAATTGAAAATATCCATTTTAGAATATCTTTTTTACTGCGTTATTATGATGCATGAAACCATTATAAGATGGGAAAATTGTGTCCACAAAGGGATGCACGTGGTCAGTATCAATACTCTTAATAGGCTGCTGTCAGATAATGCTTGATGGGTATTAATTGGCCCATTGTGAGCCAGGAAAACATTCCCCACACAAACATTAAAACAAGGCAGGTTGGGTTCATGGATTCAGGGAGGTGATGGCAAATTCTGACACTACCATCCGCATGTTGCAGTAGCAATCATAATTCATCAAACCACACATTTTTCCCATCTTCAGCTGTTCAGTTTTGGTGAGTGTGTGCCCAGTGTAGCCTCAAAATCCTGTTCTGGGCTAACATGCGTGGAACTCAATGTAGACTTCTGCTGTTGTAACTCATCCACCTGAAGGTTTGATGTGTTGTGTGTTCTGAGATGCTTTTCTCCTCACTACAGTTTGTAGCAGTTATTTGAGTAACTGTAACTTGTTCAGCTCAAAACCAATCTGGTGATTCTCCTCTGATCTCTCTCATTAACAGGGCTTTTCCACTAGCAGAATAGCCACTTAATGGATTTTTTTTTGTCTGTGCACATCATTCTGTGCAGACTGTGCCTGAAATTCCCAGGAGCTCAGGAGTTTCTGAAATACTCAAACCAGCCCAGCTGGCACCAACAATCATGCCACAGTCAAAGTCACTGAGATAATTACTTTTCCCTGTTGATTTTTGATGTGAACATTACCTGAAGCTGTTGACCTCTGTCTGCATGATATTATGCATTGTCCTCCTGCCACATGGTTGACTGATTGGATAATTTCACGAATCAACAGGTGTAAAGGCATTCCTAATAAAGCAGCCAGTGAGTGTTTACAAAATGTGATATATTTGTCAAAAAATAGGCTTAAAAATGCAGAAAATTGGTTGCACTCGATACACTTCTAGCAGCATAACATCATCTGAGATGCCGCTGTTGTCAGAATCAATGCTGTGCTGAAAATGGCCCACAAATGACACTCATATGGTCCCAATGGTCACTGGTGGCTCCTGATTGTGTGTAACATAAGCAATAGTCAGTAAATTTACATGTCCAAGGAGACCTATGCTGTAGGGATACCTGATAAAATGATCAGTAAAGAAACAACGGAGGTATATCTAATGAAGTAACCCTGTGTGTGTGTGCACGTGCAATTGCGGAGCTGGATCACTTGCCACCATGGGTGAACTAATTTTCAAACTTAGAACTGAACAAAACACTTTAGTGTATTTACAAAAAGACAAAATCAAGAAAAACTTAAATTAAATTGCACATCAAAATAAATTACACACCTTATCTAGGCCCTGGATCTAAAATTTGACCTTTATTGTTGCACAATCCCTAGTAACGTCACCATAACAAATCTGACCAACCACCACACTGGTAATGCAAAATTTAGGGGAAATACCCCAAAACACAGAAATTACTGCAAACATAGCCTGCTGTGCTGTTTATGCATGACATGCTGTTCTGTTTGAATGGAATCCCATTGTATAAGTGACTCAGTACCCTAAACAAACTCCTATTTTTTAAACTGGTGTCATAACAGTTAGACTAACTGATGATCGTTAACCTTTTATCCATAGCGCCACCTGCTCAGATCTAAATTGAACGAATGATTATTTTGTGAGACAAGTGACAGTAGGAGGGTTTGCGACAGATGGAACCCATTTACGGCGGCTTTATCTCTGCCGTGTAGTCTAGCGTATATGCACAAAATTGTAGCCCAATAAACATTTACATTATACTGCATTAAATGTCAGTTCTTCAATTCATCAGGAATCTCTACCGCCATGTGCTCAAGACTTTTAAACAAATCTGCTCTGCCGTACAAGAAGAATATCTGTCGTAAGCGTTATGAGACTGTTGGGTGACGTCGGAGGACTGACACCATTGGCTCACAGTGTTGCACGTGACCCAAGCTAGCACGTTAGCCGTTACGTTTTCGTCAGTGGGAAAAGTTCTGAGATTGCTATTGTGCAATTTCAAGAACATTTCTGGTGCCGCCCATGCCGGCCGCCCACACCGTCAACGCCATGGTCCGGGGCTGTGTGTGCGTGTGTGTGTCTATTATCGATAATTCCATCTATCTTCTAGCAAGCCTTAATATGTGACGTATTTCCGGGTCTACAAACGTAATCAGAATACGAAGGAAACAGGGTCGGATTTATGTTTGACCATTACGCCAGTTTACTATGAAACAGTCATCTTTCTCAATGTGGGGAGCAAATAAAATGTTCAAAAATCGATATGTTGGCGATCGACAAGAAAGTGGCTCTTTGGCACCCAACTATTAGACACAAATGGACGTTTATTTTTTTCCAGAGAATTTCAGACACAAACTGACTATCTGTTCGGCACATTTCATCTCGGATTACTTTCTCAGCAGCTCCCAGGATCTGAAAAAATATATATTATTAAAGGATGAAGTCATTTCAACTTTAATGGACCTGACCACAAATCCACACCATGTACGTATTTCAGTTAAAAAAATTGTATTTTAGCTAGTTAAAGAAGTACACAAAGCCACTTCTATCACACTTACTCTAGTGATAAATTTATTGGCAGTGTAACACAACTGCCGGAAGAAGAAGCCGGTATGGCCCGAGGTCTGGGCGGGGCTACATTCGGTGGGCGGGGCTACGCGTATGATTGGGCGAAGCACAAAGTCCGGGAAACGCGGATGATGTCACGAGACCCATGTCCTCATCATGTAGATAAACAAGAGAGAGCCTGCATACCGGCTGTCCTGTAGTACAAAATATAAATCATCATTCAAGCATTTTATATTCAAATAGATTTCATATTCACGCTGATAAGTATCTAAGTAATGAAGTATAATTAATGCGAATAACATCGTGTAAACACAACTTAAAATTGGGGGCGTGGTTGCCGGATTTCATACATGAATCAGCAAGTCAGAAAAAAAACATTAATATCGTTAAGTCTTCTTAAAGGCACAGTAACAAAATCAACTTTTACCATCAGAGGACGTACAACACACAAAAAAAATATTATGACTTCAGAAAAGGTAGCAGGGAGAGTGTACAATACGGTTTCTGTTGTTGTTTTTATTGTTTTTATTTAGATCTTTTGTGTCATGACCAGAGAAAATAAGATATAAATGACTTACATTAATATATAGTAAGATATAAATTAGGTATAAATGACTATGTTTTTTATTTAAACCTGTGCAAAAATGAAACCTCAGACATGGGAAGGAGAGAAGTGACTTCTTTGAGATTGCAAAGCATTTCCCACAATGCCAAAGAATTCCTGTGTGCCTTTTTCCACGGCAAATAAACTAAAAAAATCCCCAGATTAAAGTTTGATATTTTACCAGACCGACAGACAGAACCGAGTAGGAGAACAAGGTGGTTGCAAGCCATCAGATGGGAGGATGAGTACGGTCACCTTTGTAATCCGATATCAAAACATGTGTGTGTTTGTAGTCAGCACTTTCTTACAGGTAACTTAACGTTAAGTTCGCTTTATTCAAACAGTGTTTGATTGTTTCAAGAGTGCCATGAATGTTGCATTAATCATTAGAAGTCATGTGAACTATCTGTTTATCCTGAACTTTGCAAACTGAGTGGCTTTCCTCGCAGCACATTTTTCAACAAATATACTGTCTATACTAACAACATAACACTGCTTGTAGCTTCCTTGTGCCCTCCAGTTAGAAATGTGCTTTTTTAGCTCCCCTGTTCACTTCCATGTATTAACTGTCTTGCTGTAGGTTTAAAAAATGAGGATATAAATCACCCAGACTACATACCCTCACTGTTCCCCAATAGAAGGACACAGTCTTCTGCAGCTACAAAACTGGTAAAATACTTCTGAGTCTCCAGGGTCCTGTAGTTCTTGAAGGTTGCACTGTATGTGTACATCCCTACGTGATGTAGCACAATGTCTAAATGGCTAATACTAGATCTGCTACTGTCTCTAAACTGTGCATGGATTTCACTACAACATGCTAGTCTATTAATACATAGCGTATATGGTTGTAGGCTGCAGAAATTATTGGAAGTTTGACTTCTCATATCTGTAGTTAATGTAATATTGTCTCTTACCGGGCGATTCTATCAGATAGCAGAAGACATCTTGGAATGACACTTCAGGCCATTCAGTTGGAACATTTGTACAGTCTTTCATAAGACATGGACCAAGCCAATTCTATTTTATTTTTGAATGTATTGTTCTTTGTCAAGTGACAGACTATTTAAGACATGGCAGCTTGTTGGTATTAGCATCTGAGTTTAAAAAATGTCCCTTTCACACCATTGCAGGTTGGTGGGAAGTATTGTTTTCACTCTGCAGACTCCGCCCACACCACACCCCCCAACTATGACACAACGTCAACTGTATACACTTGCGCACATCTGAACACAGGATGATCACACAAAAACGTAGCAGCGATAAATTATATGCAATGATAAAACAGTATGTTGTACTGTGGGGACATGACGAATACAGTATAATAATTTTTAATGGATGGAGGTCTGATAGTCTCCTTAAATGCAGCTTTACCAGTGCCTCGGGACAAGTAGTGGCGATGACATTTTGGTTAGCTTGCAAAGAGAGTGTGAATAATATGGGTAGTTGGCCCAATATGCGCACTCCACCGTTCAACTACTTGAATTTGGATGATGACTTAACACAGGAACTTTTAGATTAGGTACAACTTTCATGAGTTTACTTCATCTTGGAGGTTGCTGGAATGACTGAATGAATTGACTTGCCCAACATTAGAGCCAGAAAATAGTTACATTCAACTAGTGATTAAATTGCCGTTTTTATTAATATATTTTGGATATGTATTTATGTATGGATATGTTTTTGTAGTTTGCTAGTACAAATGAGTAATTGTTCCCAATCTCTGATGGTCTTTCACCTGTGCAGTGCTGTTGCTGTGGAGAGCACCTGTAAGGAGATGGCGCGTGCAGTCGGTGCTGAACGAAAGGGAGATGTAAACACAGTTACTGAACAAAGTGATGTAAGTTGCTTGTTAAAGTGAGAATAAACTGAGCAATATAACCATCAGGTTTATATTTCTCTACAAATATATTTTGTCCTTAATTGTGTGACGTGTGAGCTCTGTCGCCTCACAGCAAGAAGTTTCTGGGTTTGAAACTGCTGGCTGACTGAAGAGTTTGCATGTTTACATTTACATTCTTGTCATTTGGCAGATGCCCTTGTCCAGAGCAACTTACTTACGTCTCACTTATACAAGTGAGCAGTTGAGGGTTAAGGGCATTGCTCAAGGGCCCAGCAGAGGTAGCTTGGCAGTGCTGTGAACTCATGACCTTCCAATCACTAGTCCAATGTCTTAACCACTGAGCTAACACTGCTCTGCCCTGCATGTTCTCTCCGTGCCTCCGTGGGTTTACTCAGGGTGTTCTGGTTTCCTTCCACAGTCCAAAGACATGCAGATTAGGTCAACTGGCTACTCCAAATTGCTCATAAGTGTGAATGTGAGTGTGAATGGTTGTCTGTCTCTCTGGGTTAGCTCTGTGCTAGACAGGTAACCTGTCCAGGGCCTGACTCTCACCCGAAATCACCTGTGACCCGAGATGGATAAGTGGTATAGAGAATGAATGAATGAATGAATGAAAACGTGTTGGCCAATATTGTACTGATGCCACATTTACACCATTACTAAATAGTTTATAAGAACAGGCACATTATTTTGGAGATTATATAAGTTCATTGTTAAGAAATGTTTGTAAATGATAATTGATTTGTTTTGATTATTATGTTTTAGTGCACAGTGACCTGGAATGTAAAGCTGGAGGCCTCTAGTGAGGAGGAGGTTGTTTTGGAAGGATTCAGCAATGATGATGCGTGCTGCATGTGTGGGAGACGCTTTGCTTTTCAGGACCGCCAGACTGAGCACTTTATTAAGCACAAAGATGAGGTGTCTTGCCACTTCTGCCAGATGAAATTCACCCACATGAACTCACTGGCTTTGCACTTAAAAAATGCCCATCCCAAGTACCATATGTTCTGTAAAATCTGCTGCATATACATGGGGCGACATGTACCAACTGAGTGGACTGTGGAAACTGACAAGACCCCAATAATGGAACTTCTGGATGACGAGGTGGAGGAGGCCATAATTGAGCATGAGGAGGTAGAAATAAAGTATGAAGGAGTAAAGGAAGAAGAGGAGGAGGAGGAGGAGGTTGTTGGCTGGATTGAGGAAACAAAAAAAAACAGTGTTCCAGACACTCCAGAAGATAATAAGTTCAACAGCAACTTGCATGATCATACCTATTTCTCCACACAAACATGCAGTTCTCTCAGGGAAACTACAAATAATGTTATTGTGTACACCAGCAGTGAAAATGTGCTTGTATTTATTAATAAAACAGACACTGGAATATCCTCTAAAGACTCATATACTGAAAGCGACCAGCAGGGGACCTCGGTGGATGATCAGATGCTGTGTGGAGTCATTCATGATCATACTTACTTTTCTGCTCAAAGCCTTGCAAATTCCATGCCTCCTGCAAAACAAGTATCTGCCCATAACACATGCGGTTTCTTTTGCAAAACTGCAAACAATGCTATGAACTCCAGCACTGAAAACATACATGTATTTAATAATAAAGCAGATACTAGGAATTCCCCTGAGGACCCAGAAAATACTGAAAGTGACCAGGATCAGATATGGAAGCATGATCATCCTTACTTCTCCGGTGCAAACTGTGCAAATTGTGAATTTGAACCCATTCAGGAGGATGCAGTAATAGGAGAAAATGAGGAAATTATTTGGAGAAGTGACTATGAGGACAGTGACTCTTCACCCGTAGATGACTTGATCTGCACATCTGAGAATGATCTGTTCACAGATACAATTGACAGTGACTCTTTATCCATAGATGGCTTGGTATACACATTTCAGGATGATCTGTTCTCAGATACAGTTTCTTGCACATCCACATACAGTAATGGTGACACCTTGGAGGAAAGTTGTAAAAACAAAAGTTGGAGCGCTTGTCTGAAACAAAATTGTGAAAACACTAACCAGAAATCACTCGGCTCTGTAGGCTCTTTGACATCAAATCCTGCAACCAGTTTATATAAAGACCTAGAATTCTGCCCTTCCTGTGGCCTTAGTAACGTTCCCGACACAAAAAAGTCTATGGAGTGGTGCACATGCACACCATTTACATGTCCTTTGTGCAGAATTGTGTTTGGCACTGAAGAAATGTTACTGAACCATCAAGCAGAGAAGCATCCTTTGAACAAATATATGTGTGTCAGGTGCCTGCAACCATTTCCCAACCAGAAAAATTTCATACAGCACATTTGTAGCAGGTCCAAGGGTTTCAATGGAGAATCATTAACCCCATCCAAAAGTTCAAACAATGCAAAAGAGCCATTGCTCCCGATCCTGAACTTTGTATCCTCACCTGCTGCTGCAGAGTCTTGTAAGCAACCCTTCAGCAGTCAGAGGGTTAGCAATGTTAATACCGCTCCGAATCTTGGACCTGTGTTGAATTCCACATCACATTCATTGCCCAGAAGTCCATCCACTTGTTACACTCAAAAGGTCCCAGTACAAGTCATGACCACTAGGTCAGCAAGTTGTGCCCAGGAAAAGGAGATGATCTGTTTAGTCCTAAATGGAGACCAAGGACAAGTGACAACTCTCGTTTCTACAGTTACTCCGAAACAAATTAGGCAGATGCAGGGTTTAAGTCCGTTGCAGGCCAAAGTGGTGACTCAGACTACTTCTTCTTCTCCTCCTTCTTCTTCATCTTCTCCTTCTACACAGATCCTTCTCCTGTCATCCCAGGGCCAAGGACAAATTACACCCATTTCTGCAGTTCCTCAGACAAAAAGTGGACAGTTGCAGGATTTAACTCCATTGCAGTCCAAGGTCTTGACCCACACTACTACAGGCAATGCAGAGTTGACGTCAAGGATTGTCTTGCCTCAGCAGCACCCATCGTTTGGAGCCCATTTTCCTCCTCCTGTCCTATCTCAAGTCTCTAGCTCGGTGTCTATCCCACCCCAAACTGGCCAGCTACTTGAATCCAGTGTTCCTTTCCTGGATGTTTGTAGGTCTTCTCCATCTCCCAAGATCCTTCCTTCATCCCAGGGGCCTTTAAAAATAGTGGCCATGTTTGTGAACCAGAGCAAGGAGCTGGCCCTTCAGAAGCGTATGCGCCAGAGTTGGCGCTCCAAGGCCGTGATCCCATGCCGCCAGTGTGGTGCTGTGTCACGCCAGTTCTCTCTGGGTGTGCGTCACCGCTACCAGCACCGTGGGCCACGCATTCACCGATGTCAGTGTGGCCGAACCTTCCAGCAGCGCATGCACCTGCTGCGCCATCAGGTTCAGCATGCCGAGGCCACGCGCTATGTCTGTGCTGCCTGTGGCCAGATGTTCTGTGGTATGCAGCAGCTGACCCGCCATAGGCCCCTATTTAGGATCACACCATCAAATACAAAAAAACGAGCAAGTAAAGAGTGCAGG
The DNA here is from genome assembly GCA_030068355.1 of Notoglanidium maculatum. Classification (NCBI taxonomy): domain Eukaryota; kingdom Metazoa; phylum Chordata; class Actinopteri; order Siluriformes; family Auchenoglanididae; genus Notoglanidium; species Notoglanidium maculatum. The sequence goes on along the minus strand of JAQQZX010000033.1, from coordinate 4,704,119 downwards.
AACAAGTTTCAGTGCTACTGCGGCCATACTTTTACAAGACCTGCTGCTTTGTTGTGGCATATGTTAAAAAACTCAAAAGCCCGCAAACCACGCTTAAAAGGTTTCAGAGTTACTTGATGTTGCTGGATTCTTTATAGTACATTAATGTTTAAGTTAAAGTCTGAAGTGAAATCTGTATGAGTTCTGTCAAATATGCAGTGAAATAGTCACTAAAGATTACTAGATTGTTTATATTTTTCTGCTTTAAAATAATCCTAAACGGGCATCAAAATCCCTGTGGTGTTGCACTGGATAATCCCAAGAGCTGTTGTGGTGAGTCAGACCATTATAGGTATATACAACCAGAATTCCAGAAAAGTTGGGACATTCTTTAAATTTGAATAAAATGAAAACTAAAAGACTTTCAAATCACATGAGCCAA
>JAQQZX010000033.1:4671087-4685456 GCA_030068355.1 Notoglanidium maculatum | reverse complement strand
ACCAAGTATAATATTTTCATCTCATTTGTTTGACTGGGTTCTCTTTATCTACTTTTAGGACTTGTGTGAAAATCTGACGATGTTTTAGGTCATATTTATGCAGAAATATAGAAAATTCGAAAGGGTTCACAAACTTTCAAGCACAACTGTATCTATAAATGATTCTAATTAGAACTACATTTTTAAAACAATATTGATGATAAAAAAAATACAGTGAAGACAATGGTGAAGGAGAGAAAAACTTCTGAATTGCATAGTTTAGTTAAACACCACAGATAACGTCAAGCCGTTTGGAAGCATTGCAAAAAATAGCCCTCAATTCTCAAAATCCAGTGATACAGTTTCACCATGCATCAATACTACATTGGCAACATGTGTTGTGGTCAGATGAGACCAACATCAAACTGTTTGATCCTGAACATAATCAGCATGTAAAATATGATGGTAGTTCACTGATGCTCTGGGACTGTTTTGTGGCTTGTGGTTCAAGGGCTCTTGTGAAGATTGATGGCATCATATTAATCCCAAAATTTGGTTGCTTCTGCCAGGAGGTTCAGACTTGGCAGCTCTCAAAATGAGCCAAACCTATAGTACTTTCAAATCAACACAGAAGTGGTTAAAGAAACACAAAATCAGTGTTTTGCAACAAGCATGTCTGCCTCTGGATTTAAACCATAATGAAAATCTAAATTAAAGAGAGAAATCTACATACACAAAACTAAGAATATCAAGGTGAATTAAATGTTCTGCATATTAGTGTCTGCAACCTTGTTAGCATTAGTGGAAGTGCTCTTATTCTCCCTAGGGTTAGACATCACAAAAGCTCAACTGCAATTGCGCAGATAGTTTTGAAAGTGCACTACTTAAAAGGTTTTTGTGTTTGGAAAAACATGTTTGAATAAAACAATATACTTGTATGTTTGAGTTCAAAATATAATTTATTGCATGGTATTCCTTTCGTATATAAATTTTTGCTCATTTTCAAGCCAATAACTGTGAAGGATATTGTATATATGAGATTTCAGGAACTGCCAAGTACTTCAGTAGTAATTACAGATTTAGTAAATGTTCAGTGCAGTATACAAAGATGTCCAGCTGTGCCATGAAGTAGCTCTATAAAGTATTTTGAACATTTTATATATATATATGTACAAAATAGTATAATATTATATAAATAATATAATAGTATAATAGTATTTAAAACATTTTGAACATTAGGACTGGAGTTGGTCTAAGGTGAACTTAACACTACTAATGAACTACAGGTGAGTGGGTGATACCTTACATCTATAACTAGCCCACTGTATTGTTCTGACTTAATTAGGAAACTTTTTTTTGTTTTTTGATTTTCCAAGACTTGGATACAGGTTGGCACGCCATCCGGATTCACTGGTGCCAAATGCTATAAACCATCTAAAAATGGCAATGATGGAATGTTTTCCTTAAAAAGGTACTTATAAAAACACAGTCCGGGGGAGAGTGAGAGGAGTGAACAATTATTTTCCACTTGGCCAGGGAGGCGTCTAGGCCTGGCTGAGGACTCAATCTCTTATCATGTGATGCCATCAGCATGTCACCCCTGATCAGAAATGAAGTGAGGAGATTGGTGCTCATACACACATAAAATGCAATTTGACTACCTCACCTCTGTCTCTAACATACAAACTGTCATATGTGTGAGCATTGCTGTTAGCCTTCCTGCCTCTCTTCTGGTTCTAAAGGTTTCTACATCTACTGATTTTGAAAAGCAAATACCAATATGCAATTTACTGTTTTAAATTTTATTTTATTTTACTTTTTAAAACATTTTCAGATGGAAGTATGAACAAATCTAAACTGGATCCAAAAATGGATTTCAAAGTTTCAAAGTACAATCGCTAAAACAATTTTTTTTAAAAGGATTGAAAAAACTCTGAATACTGAAATGTGTTGAACTTGTGGTAACCAAATCTTTCCAATTTATGGGCAAAATGCCTTTCATTCCCATTAATTGTACAGTATATCTTTGCATTTTGGTTTCTGTATTTATTGCTCCCTGTGATCTATAATTGTGAAAACCTATCTTACAAAAATTACAAGATAATACATTTTAACCTGGACCTGTTCTAACTGAGAAAGTATATGATAAAAGTAATATAAACATGAAAATGTAACCATGGGAACAACATCTGGTCATCTAAAAACACAAATAGTCAATCTAAGCAATAAATTATTAAACACAGTCAGGGGCAGTCCAACATAAATGTATTTCTCGGTCAAACTTGCATGTAATACTTATGTGATCTTTATAGGTACATTACCGCTTGTCCTTGAATTCAGAACAGGGATAGTGTTAATATGGTGAGTGCTCTGAGTGCTTGCAAAGAGAAAAGTGCTGATGTGGTGAAACTTTGTTAGGAAGCTTATGTAACATTTATGAACGTGGTCTCAGGTGTTATCACTTTGTAACAACCAGGAAACTTCCCAACATGGGAAATTCTTTAGGACTGAAGAGTTTTTGCTTTGCAATTTCTCAGTCACATGAAAAGATGTGTTCTTTGCATCATTAACTTCAAGAGAGAGAACATGAGAAAGGCTGGTGAGGACTATTCACATGCAACAAGACATAATGTGTCTCATGGATGTTCTCTAACATTAAATGTAACTGTAAACAGTTCTATCATTCACTGTTGGCTTCTGAATGGTGCCACAGACAAGCATTTACCTATTACTATTAGCTTGTCAGTTTGAATCCTAGCAATGCAAAAAATATTTTATGCTCTTTGAGTGAAAAGGGTCCCAGTGGACCCACAGCCTATCCCAGGAACACTGGAGGTGATTCAGGAGTACAGTATGAATGGGATACCAATCCAACACAAAGCACCATGAACACACACATTCAGTCACACCTAGTGGCAATTTTAGAGTAACCAATGACATACTTTTAGGAGGAAACTGGAGAGCCTGGAAGAAACTCACAGAAATACAGGGAGAACATGGGAACTCCACACAGACAGTAACCCTCTGGATATAGCTGATAGTGAGATAGAGCTGTAGATAAAAGGCTACCATATTGTATCAGACCATGGTGCCATAAAATCATTACCATCCCAGAAGTAAAATCAACAGTATACATTCCTCTAGAAGCAGTTCACAGTCTTGTGGTGATTCATTCTTAACATAAGACAATGTATTGAATTCTGCTTATTTGCTTTCCTAAAGAACCAATATTTTGAATCATTTCAACATACAACCATAGCTAAGCAGTGCAAATAATGCTGGCCAATATTGTATTTACCATGACGCCTGCGAAGAGGCAGACCACTTTGCCACATGTGGTTGTAGGAGACACATCTCCATAACCTACTGTAAGGAAGGTGATAGCGATGAGCCAGAGAGCTGTACCCATACCACCCGTATCCACCTGGGCCTGCCTACAAAAGGAGACACCAGCCAGAATGGGCAAACATAATATATTGATCTAGATTACATGGGTAGCTACAGTGCATATGAAAACTCTACACAGTTTTGAACAGTTTTGAACTCGTAGTTTTGAGCGTAGAACTGAATTGAAACCAAGATAAATCATGTCAGATGCTTTACCAGTAAAGCATATGGTGGTGGCAGGATTGTTCTATGCGGTTGCTACTCTTCAAATGTGACTGGGGCGCTAGTAAAGATAACATAGATAACACCAAATACCAATCTATTTTGGCACAAAACCTGCAGGCCTCAGTTACACGTCTGAAAATGAAGAAATATTGTACTTTACAGCACGATAATGACCCAAAGCAACAAATCCAGATCAACAAAGGAATGGCTTCAGCAAAAGATGATCAGTGTTTTGGAATGTCCAATTTAGAGCCAACATAAAAATCCTACGGAAAACCTGTGGAATGACTTGAAAAGTGCTGTGACCAGGATATCTCCAAGCAATCTGATAGGTCTGGAGAATTCTGAAAGTAGGAACGAAATAAAATAACCAAATCAAGATATGCTCAAGAGGTTATTAGTCTCTTACCCAAAAAGTGCTCTATTATTAACAAAAGGTACTTTAACAGAGTATAAGTTCAGGAGTGTGCACACTTATGCAACTAGGTTATTGCATGTTTTTTCTTTTTCTTTTCTTTCCAATAATGTTTCTAATTGTTTACTTAGAATTCCCTTAAATTTTGTTAGTCTCTATCCCACATTAAATATTGGAAAAGATCTGACATGATTCCTCTACAATTTTACCAGAAGTGTATTGACTTTTTATATCCACTGTATATACAGTTAGAGCTGTAAATATTTGCACATTGACAAAGTTATTGGTATTTAGTTGTCCACTACAGTATATTGTAGTTGAAATTAAACAATGAACATTAGCTGAAAGCTTCAATTTAATGGTATTTACATCCAAATCAGGTGAATAGTGTAGGAATTACAGCACTTATATGTGTTTCCCCCCTTTTTCAAGGGACCAAAAGAAATTGGACAATTGGCTGCTCAACTGTTCCATGGACAAGTGTCTAGAACGGAGTTCATGTGTGGCTTTTGCTTTGGAATCTGTTCCTGTTAACTCTCAATATTAAGTTCAGAATGCTGTTACTGCCAGTGAAGCAAACCATCATTAGGCTGTAAAATCAAAACAAACCCATCAGCGAGTTAACAAAAACATTAGGTTTGGCCAAATCAACTATGTGGTACATTCTCAAAAGGAAAGAACTTATTGGTGAGCTTAGGAATACCAAAAAGGCTCAAATGACCATGGAAAACAACTGTGGTAGAGAACATGAATTCTTTCCCTGTTGAAGAAAACCTATTCACAATACTTGGCCAGATCAAGAACATCCTCCAGGAGGCTTGCATATCTGTGTCAACAATCAACAATCAAGAGAAACCTTCACCACAGTAAATACAGTGGGTTTACCACAAGATGGACAAATGAGACAAAGATCAACTTGTACCAGAATGATGGGAAGAGCATTACCTTATCTGTAAAGCATGGTGGCAGTGGTGTTATGATGTGGGCATGTATGACTGCCAGTGGAAATGACTCCCTTGAATTTATTGATGATGTGACTGCTGACAGCAGGATGCATTTTAAAAAGTATAGAGCTATATTATCTGCTCAGACTCAACCAAATGCTCACTGGATGGTGCTTCACACTGCAGATGGACAATGACCCAAAGCATACTTCCACACTTTTTTAAGTTAACGAAGTGGATGGCCAAGATAGCTGCAATAAAGGCCTGGTCTCACCCAGTGTCTGGTGATGTTGATGGTTTCCAGACGTCAGGTAGTCACTGACTGCAAAGTATTTGCAACCAAGTAATGAAATGATTTAATTTATGATTATGTTAGTTAGTCCAATTGCTTTTTGTCTCTTAAAAATAGATATGTGTGTGTTAGGACCAGGGGAACCACATATAACTTTAACATTGAACGTGTGTGTGTGTGTGTGTGTGTGTGTGTGTATACAGTACTGTACAGTATACAGTACAGTGTGTATAATGTTTGGACACACCTTCCAATTCATGCATGTGTGTGTGAGTACAATACATTTAACTTGCAGATATATGCAATGTTCTGACAATTTCCTGCAGACATAGACCTTTCATAAGGCACAAACTGTATTTACTGATTGACTAATAATAACAACAACAACACAGTCAAATTTTTAATTGCATTTAAATAGAAAAAAATAAATAAAAAAACAGTTAAAAATGCACTTAAACCATGCACTGTACATACTTATTGAAAATTACTTTGCCTCTTTGTGGGCCTCATTACAAAACAAGATTCATTCCCCTGAACAAACCGATGCTCCATTTCACAATCTCTGCTGAGTTGGCAGGAAATAAAGGAATATTTGTCTGCGGTCCTGAAAGGGACCTATTTATAACAAGACTATTACTAAATACTCTTTTTCCAAATCAGGACTTCAAATTGACCATCAACAGAGATGGGAGTATGAATTTGTGCCTGGCAGTTTGACTTGCGTCTGAGCATGTACATATACAAAATGTGTGTGAGTATGAGCATATGAATGTGTGTATGTATGTGTATGTTCTTTCTACCTTTCACACAGACGTAGCATCCAGGCAGAGGTAAACCAGAAGAACATGATAAAAACCAGGAGCGTGCGTGCCGGGTACTTGTTCATGAGTACCTTGAGAACGAAGCGGAACGTGAAGTTGATGTTGTTGAGTGAGCCGATACTCCTGTAAGAGGCGCTTAGCAGCACCTTGCTGTGAAGCAGAATGGCCCGGTGCACCAGGTACAGGCGCAAAAACATCAGTGCTGATAGCAGTAGCTCCAACTCCAGCCATGCCTCCATGGGACTATTGCAGAGGCACAGCGGTGATGAAACTGGGGGAAGAGTGGAGGAGGAGGAAGAATTTGTCACTGAAGTCAAGGGGCCCAAGTAGATGCCCACTGGGTGGAGGGCACAGACCAAAAGCTCCAGAGAAATGCAAAGCACACGGTTGGTGGTCATGGCAATGCGCCAGTCCACCTGGTTGTGGTCTATGATGAAGAGCTTGTGAGGAGAAAAAAAAGGAGTAAGTGTATCAATGAGCAAGGATTCTTCTATTGATAAGTGTGTATAGACAAAGGCAAATGGAAATGTGTTCATTAGACAACAGAAGCAAATATAGATTTTATAGAACTTGCAGTAAACAAAAATAAACTAATGAAAAACAGGAAACTAGTGATATATAATACTCATTTTCTTTAATTAAGAGAGCTGATAACCATTTCTGGATATTAGTTCCTCTTAAAATGCAGTTGTTTTTTAACAGTAGATATAGCATAAATATATGTATTTGTGCCATTATGCATGTGCTTTTTTTTTTTTTGCCATTTCTGTTTGTCTAGATAAAACTTGCCTTTTCTTAGCTCCATATATGATACCAATTTCTACACATCCAGATAATAACATTAGCCTTAGTATTTTTCCCTGGGTTACGGTAATATATGCTATGCTAATGATACCAACATGGTTAAATTTGGGTGTTTACATTTGTCCAGTTCCCCAAATAACTAATATCTAAAATTCTGAGATTGGGTTACTGTATGTGTGGGGATTCAGATGTTCTCATTGTAACCACATGATTTCCGCTGGGTTTCTTTGCACCCTTCCAAAAACATACTGGCAGGTGGATTTTCTACTCTAAATCAAGAGTGTGTAAATGAATGTGTGGTGCCCTTTGATGGACTGCTTCAGGGTGAATTCCCACCTCACACTTAGTGTTCCTGAGATCCACCACCACCCTGACCAGAATAAAGTGGTTACTGAAGATGAATGAATGAATGAATGAATGAATGAATTAATTAATTAATACACAGCATTAGGTTACAGAAACAGAAAAAGACCTATCTAAATAAACTAAAGCAGGCTATTGACAAAATATAACAAAAATATAAGATGATATCCTTCCTTGTCTTTCTGAATGTACCACTGGACATTGCATTGGACACTGTACCTACATTGGACACTTAGCGAAAGGAAGTATTCAGTGACTGTCAAACACATATATCTCTAACTAGCAGTATTTAAAGAAATACCTACTAATGACATACTTTTATTCAGATAACAAAAAGAGACGCCAGAAATGCAAATCCAGAGATGCAAGAAACACCAAACAAAAAATAAACACGTTTAATAAAAACATAAATTTTATGTCATTTCGAATCATAGACTTTATCTGTCTCACAGAGAGAGTTGAACAAAGTTAACCCATGCAATCAACCTCAGTGTTGTGAACTGTTTGAAGGGAAAGTACCTAATTCATGCTCAAAAAGTCACTAGATGTCACTAGAGGATGGCATAGACTAATTTGCATATTCATCGAATCATCTTTTGCATATCAAAACATTACATGGTGAAAGATTTTCTGACAATTAGAATAGAATAGAATAGAATAGAATAGAGTAGAATAGCTTTTCTGAATAGAAAATAATAATTACAACTTACTTAAAGAAGGTGTCTTTGATCACCACAAACTAACTATTGAAATACAACCCTGCAAAAAGTTGGAATGCTATGTAAAATGTAGATAACAGAATTCAATGACTTGCAAATCATGTAAACCCATGTTTAATTGAAAATAGAACAAAGACCACGTAGCAAAATGCAAACTGTTGAACCTGAGAATTGTTTTTTGGAAAATATATGCTGATTTTAATCATAATATATCATTCAGCATGCTTGATCAAGTGAAATAAAGTGTCCAGGTAATAATGTGACAATGAGTTAATAAATATAATAAAAACAGAACAGTAAAGATAAGTGGGTTTTATTGAGCCTACTCAACTTTAGGTAGGCAGATATTGTGCAAAGTATTTAGGTGTATTAGTTTGATTGTGCTTATGCAAATTGTACGGAGGTGTGTCTGTGTGCCTACCATCATAGACTTCACCTGGTGGATCAGTTTTAGAGACTGATGGTAGCAGGTATAAAGGACCTCCTGTCCTCTTTGCTGCAGTGTGGTTGATCAGTCTGGAGCTGATGGTGCTCCGCTGATTGGTTCATCATGGTAGGGGTGAGTCATGGAAGGGGTGAGAAGAATTGTTCAGGATAAGCAGCAGCTTACCCAGCATATTCTTCTGAACAATCAGTTCCAGGAAGTTTGGTTGGTCCCATTGACCTATCTGACTCTCCTGATCAGTTTGCTCAGTCTGCTAACATCTCCTGCTTCTAAAACATATGTAGTGTAGTGTATGCATCATGCTGCATACATTAAAAGACCTGAGCTTCCTTAAGAAGCAGAGTCCCCTCTGTCCCTTCTTGTGAACTGCCTCCACTTTTATATGTCCAGTCCATTCTGTTTTCCAGATGTACACCCATTTATATGTCTCAACCACCTCCACCTCCTCTTCCAGTATGAAAATAGAGGTTATCAGGGTCCTAATTTAATATGCTATTATGGCATTATGGATGTACCAGCAGCTTTCTAGTGAGCTGACATGGCTAACAGTAACTCAAAATTATGAGTGAAAAGGGTCTTGATAAAATTGTCATTCCTTCTGCATAGTGGTAAATAAATCCTTTCATTTACTACTCTAAGACAAACTAGTAGGTAAAGTAAATTTTTTTGCAATCTTTCAATTGCTCTCCTAACTCTTTACAAACCAAAGTGCACAGTTTACGTTTCTCAGGACAGCACTGATTACACAGTACAGGATATCCAGAAGCTTAAGATTTAGCTGGTGGTTTCAATACATTAAGTAATACACCACCATACATCACCAGTGAAAACTGGCAAATAAAATTATATCAATGACTCCAGAGCCCTACAGTTACTTACTGCCACTGTTGATAATGTAATGGTAATCACTGTCTTGGATCTACTTGTTGGCCACACCATGGAATAGTTTCTGTATTCTGCATCATTCACCAGCCATACTTACTACAAGTCAACTAACAAATATTTGAGAGGTCATTGGTAGTCTGCTTTATGCATACTTGGTGTTCGTAAGTGGTAAGTGCTTGGTGGTCTCAATGAAAACACACTTTGAATTAGTGAGTCAGAGACTGGCGCTCTATGAAAATTAATTAATTAATTAATTAATTAACCTTTAAAAATGTTTCGAACTGGTACAATAACAGTCTAATAGGGGTGTAAACCTCAGGCTTTCACACAGTATGATTTAATTTTGTTTCGCACAGTATGATATAATAAGGCAACAATTCAATATTAATACCATTAGGCTACCATAGTACCACTGAATCTGCTATGATACAATATAATATAATATAATACAGTTAATTTGTGAATAATGAAGATGTAGAGAAGGAATTTTTTTAAAGTTATCAGAGTTATGAGGGAAAAAGACTTTGCTTGCTTGTTTGAATACAAGTGTAAAATGGGTGCAATAACTGTTTCATAATTATAATAGTAACTAATTTATAATTATTGTTAATAATAAACAATGTAGGATTGTTAACTCAATCTATTTTAATTGCTTTTCAACTGATACTTAATCTTCTGACAATTACTCCCATACCCTAACCAATAACACAACTATACTAGGAATTCACAGCCAGTATGAGGGTCTACAATGATTCAACTAGCAAAGACAAAATTTATAGGACACATTCCTAAATTCTTTCGACTCTCCTCAAATATTACATGAGTCCTGTGGGAGCAAAATATCAGGTGACAAGTACATGCCATCAGGTAAAAGCTTATGGCATGCTTCATCAGAAGCTGCATGTGATTAGATATTTAAGATTAAGCAGGAATCTTTGTTAATAATAATAATAATCAGCACACTAATCACCTCTATTTGGCCTTCATCCACTTCATCTCTTTTTTATTTAATTACAGAAGGCCCAAAGTGATTTTCTATCTTTCCTCTGTGAATACTTTAGCCATAGTACCTGTACTACATCATGGATTAGAACTCAATATTAGTGCCAGATGCATACATTTCCAATAATTTCTTGTAAAATTGCCATGAATGTGTAATAAAATATCCAAAAATTATTTCAAGTCAAAGGCTTAAGGTTAAATGTGTCTTCTGAGGTGGTTTCTTCTGCTAACCATTTACCTCTTTACTCTGTACTCAGTATATTTTAATTAATTAATTATCATTTAATTTGTAGATAAATAAATGTAAAAATATTTGTCAGTCTGCATTCATTTACACATATGTCCGCAAATATGTCTAAAATTGTGCTCTAAGGAGAATGTGCAAATAATATCAAACTGTGGGACTTGGTGTCAAAAAAGTCTTATGTATACACATATATGCTTTGTGTGTACTGGGAGAAACCATCATAATGCATTATAATTTGCAATCATAATTTTGTGAATTCCAATTCTTTATTACTTTCTCTGCTACAACGCTAAGAATGCTAACATCAACGTAAGTACAAAAACAATCTGTTTTATATGGTAATGTCATGATCTGTCCCACGCTGCACACACAGCGCGCTTTGTGAACTCGGCCATGCGTGGCGTGCTCCCGATTATATCCGTCATTCATGGCGCAGCATCACACACTTCTGCATTATGCTGCAAACTACTACTATGGACTACATTTCCCAGTATGCTCCCAGCCAAGATGGCTGACACACATTCCTGCCCTGTATCATGTGACTGTCAATTGGCTGTGGGTGCATTCAATTCATTCATGCACACATGCTACGTTTAAAAGGACTCACGGAATCACAGAGACTTTGCGAAGCATAGGCCATATTTGCGAGGCCATATAGCCTTCAGTGTCTGCTACTGCCAAGCCTTTGTTGTTCACTATTCTGTTTTTTTGGACTTTGTTTCTGTTTTTGCATTGTGAATTCTGCCTACTAATATTTTGTACTTTTGCATCAGGGTGTTCAGTAAACACATAGTCTTTATTACCATCTCCTATCTGTTCATGTGTCTAGCCAAACCCTGCCAATGTGACAGAATGCTTCACCGTAACTGGGACGCAGCAGCATCGCCGTGGATACAGGATGGGTTTATGACCACCATGCCCACTCTGTTCCTACAGCAGTGGGAGATGGAGCAGCTGGAACTTCATGATGGGCTGAAGGAACATCCGTGTGTTTTTGCTCCACTGCCATCTGTTTTGGGAGAGCTTGGTGAAGCCTAGTCCTTCAGACCTCATCTAGGTGAGGTGCATGATATGCTGGGTCACTGGACCCACGCGTATGTTTGCTGAGAACCTCATCAGCATAGAGCACCCGTACCTGCAGAATCTTAAGGACTTTGGTGAGAGACCTGGCTGGTTCTACAGAGCCTTCAAGAAGGTAACCTGAGCCCCTTCCAAGGCCACCTCCAGTGGCCAAGAAAGAGGTTACCGCTCCAGAGCCCCCTCCAGCAGCCAAAAAGAAAGCAACTGCTCCAGAGCCTCCTCCAGAGACCAAAAGGGAGGCTTCCCCCTAGAGTGCACTCCTGGCTTAGCAGATGACATTGTCACCAAGTCCAAGTCCACGCCTGAGTCCAAGTCCACGCCTGAGTTCAAGTCTGCGCCTGAGTCCAAGTCTGCACCTGAGTACGAGACCATGACTATGCCTGAACCGAAGTCTGAGCTGACACAAGATACAGAACCCGCTTTAGCCACAGTCGCAGGGTCAGAGCCCGCTCCGGCCACAGTCGTATGGCCGGAGCCCGCGCTGGCCACAGTCGCAGGCCCATAGCCCGCTCCGGCCACAGTCGCAGGGCCAGACCCCGCGCCGGACACAGTCGCAGGGCCAGACCCCGCGCCGGCCACGGTCGCAGGGCCATAGCCCGCTCCGGCCACAGTCGCAGGTCCAGAGCCTGCTTCAGCCACAGTTGCCGGGCCAGATCCTACTCCTGTCCAAGCCACAAGAACCGTTCCAGTTAAGACCACAGAGACTATTCGTGTTAAGGCCACAAGAACAATTCAAGCTGCAGAGACAGTTCCAATTCAGGCCACAGAGCCTGTTCCTGTCTCAGCCACACAGCCTGTGCCTGTTCAAGCCACAGAGCCTGTTTCAGTAAAAGCCACAAAGCCTATTCCAGTAAAAGCGACAGAGCCTGTTGATGTTCAAACCACAGAGTCACTTTCAGTTTTACAGCCAGCAATAGAGTTTATTCCAGTCACAGTCGTACTACCTGCCCAAGTCACAATCACAGAGGCCGTTCCATTCTCAGAGCCCGTTTCAACTCCAGGCTTCACAGACAAGGAGCCTATATTAATCGTGGAACATGTTCCAGTTGCACAGCCTTCTCCCGTCACACGGCTCGCTCCAGTTCTGGTCCTAGACACATAGCCAACGCCTGTCTCCACAGCCTCTGAGACCTCCCTTGCTGCAGAGGCCATTCCAGTCAACGAGCCAGCCGAGTGCCTTGCCCACACCTACGGGTCCAGGCCCCCAAGGAGCAATCTTTTTGGGCACTCCGGCAGTAGCACCGGCGTGCTCCTGATTATATCCGCCACACTTCTGCCATGAGCTACTATTGTGGACTACATTTCCCAGTATGCTCCTAGCCAAGATGGCCAACACACTCCCAGGCCCTGTATCACGTGACTGTCAATTGGATGCAGGTGCATCCAATTCATTCATGCATATTCATACTATGTTTAAAAGGACTCACAGAATCACAGAGACTTTGTGAAGCATTAGTTTATCCCTCAGTTGTTGTTGTTCATTATTCTGGTTTTTGGACTCTGTTTTTCTAGTGTTTGGATGTTGCCTTTCACCTCCCCGTTGCACTGTATTGTGATTTCAGCATACTGATTTTGTACTTTTCCTCAGCATGTTTAATAAACACATTCTCTTTTTACTGCCATCTCCTACCTGTGCATGTGTCCAGCCAAACCCCGCCAACATGACAGGCAAGTACTTTTTGTGGAGCTTCTGCAGCAGCTGCACAGTATTGAATCATGTTATTTTTTTTACATGTCCCGCTTAGACAACATTAAATATTTATACAGCATGGTTTTTAATTTAAACACTAGTGCCAATACAAATGTGGAAAAAAATAAATACTGAAGAAGTACATGGTTTGTCCCAGTAACCACTGTGACTCAAATGGTTCTGGCAGAAAGGCGAGTCAATAACTGATTTTTTTAGATGGTCTGAAGTATTATATTACGATATCATTTACCACTGAAATGCTGTGTACACTGACTACGATTACACCACTGACAAAAATAAAACATGCATGTCATCAAGACACCAATGTGATACATCAGCATCTAGCATTAATTCATGTACACTGATATTCATGAGCAACAAATTTAAAATGCCTGAGGAGATACAAAATGGTGATATACAGCCCCTTAACTACTGTTTATGTGAAAATCTGGTTAGATTTTTTTCAACAGAACATCCCACATGAACCTTGAAGCTGGTATGAAGGTATAGTTGATCAGTCACTATATTATCGAATGAATAGTAATCTTATTGGTACTGAAACTCTCAATTAAATTTCTCTTCTGCTTTTGCAGGCTTGAAGTACAGAGAGAGTGGATTTTAATATCACAATGGAAGGCTCTATCATTTTAAGGTGTATTGTAAGGCTAAAATGTATACACTGTATGTTTCTTACAGGAGAGTTAGGTTAAATGGAAGCACTCACCCGGATGTCTTTATAATGGAAGGCAATGATAAGGATGAGCAGACAGCCAGTGGAGAAGCTGATGAGGCAGTTTATGCAGAGGGCATAGATGGAACCCTGAGAAAAAACACAGAGGAGGAAGACAGAAACATATATTTAGACGGGAGTCTTTGATATGATGGGAGTCTTTGAAGCATTACCTGCTTATGAATTCAGTTTTGTGAATAAGACAACAAATTATATTCATAAGTCCATATATCATATGATTTGATTATTTAAAAAAACACCTATTTTTGCTTCTTCCTCAAATAATAACTCAAAACAAAGGAAATGTTTATGTTTCATGTCCTTGTTCTTTAAATAATTAT
>JAQQZX010000033.1:4599687-4618680 GCA_030068355.1 Notoglanidium maculatum | reverse complement strand
GACCATAACCTGCTGTAAGCTACATCGCCACGCCGCATTGGGATGGGGCCAGAGCATACTACTGCATACTGTTGATAAGGTGCTTATCAAGTGTGATATATATATATATAAAAATTGGCCAAATGTATACATGTCAATGGTTTCCTTGTTCAATTCATTAACAATTTGTGTTGTTGTAGCCATATCTTGGTTGATGCCTTGTGGCTGTCAGGATAAATAAAACTGTCAGTTATGGGGTAAAACACAAATGGGCAAAATGCCCACCATGAGCGTTTTATCCCAGATTAATTTAATCTTAATATTATTTGTGTTTCTTTTTTTGTCTACATGAGCTAGAAGGGCCTCTTCAAGTTTTGCAGCATTCGTAATGCTTTTGAGTGTAGAGCAATTTTTTTGTCCACAAAGACTGGCCCTGATAATGCTGCTGCATACCACAGGATGGTGTCACACCCTGCTCTGCTCATCTCATTCTTTGACATTGCTGGCATCTTCAGGGAGGCCTATCAGAAATTTGTGACTATGGCTATGGCAGTCAACGGCATTGCTGGGGTGCATCTGATGACACATCAACCTAATTAGATATGCAAAAAATGAAGTGGTGGTCAGTTCATAAGGCAATACTATCACTGGGGTGCCTGCTAGTCATTAATATGCCCTACTCATGTTGTTTTGGGCTGTCTGAATCAAACAAACATAAAACTGGTAAAAGTTTCTTCCAGGTTCCCCATGAAGTGATAAAAAATGAGTGAAAGAACAATGGATTTTACCAAAAGGTGATAAGAATATGGCTCTTGAACCTTTCACTACAATTGAAGTGAGCCGAATCAAAGAACGCTTGAGTTTGCAATGATCACTTTACGAAAGGTTTGTTGATTCTTCTGATTTATATTGTTTGGATTCACAAATGACTTTTCTCAACATTTTCTTTTGTTTTGTGATGTTTTGAAGTTCAGGAGATGCATAAGTGCCCAGATGTGTTTTTGTTTACTGATTGTGGTCGCCATATTGAAAACTAACTGTTTTTATTTTTTTATTTATCAGACTGTCGTAGCAAAATTTACAAAGATTTTGATGTAGATTGGAGTCCTACATTGAACTTAGGACGTGATAAAATTAAAGAGCAATTAGCAGAGATTAAAGAGCGTGAATAGAGAATCGAGCGGCTGTGGTTTGTGTACATCTGATACTTAAACTTGTAGCATTCTAGCAACCATCAGAAACACCATACAATAAGCCCAAAAATACCTACACTACCAGTCAAAAGTTTGGACACACTTTCTAATTCAATGTTTTTTCTTTATTTTTATTACTTAAAACCCAGGGTTAGGGTTAGGGTTAACCCTAACCCTAACCCTGGACTGTTGTTTCTCTTTACTTAGTTGAGCGGTTGTTGACATAATATGGATTACTACAGTTGTTCAATAAGGCTGTTATAAAAAATACTGAATTTTTATCATTTACCATTTACTATTTACTGTATGTCTCAAATGCATTAAGAAGGCAAGAAATGCCACTAATAAGCTTTTAACGAGGTGCACCTGTTCACTGAAAAGCATTCCAGGTGACGACTTCATGAAGCTGGTTAAGATAATGCCCACAATATCATCAAGCTAAATGGTGGCTACTTTGAAGAATCTAAAATATGAAACATATTTTTTTTTTCTACACTTTTTTGTTTACTGCATAATTCAGTATATGTGTTGCTTCATAGTTTGAGGTATTCTGTATTGTTTTACAATGTAGAAAACAAAAAAAAGAAAAACCTATGAAAGAGAAGGTGTGTCCATACTTTTAACTGTGTATTTGCTCGGGCATAAAAATACAGGCTTTATCTTGTAGTGTCTTGATCCCCAGATCTTTAACCCAGCCACATATAAAAAAGTTGTGTGCCTTCATGCTCTTCCAAACTTTCATCTGTTTTGCCATGTAGAATGATGTCTGTAGCACCAGGTAGTTGGGGAACTCACTGCATGGATAATTTTCCAATGCACAGGAAAAATCTTTCTTGTGAGCGTGTAAGGATTTATCCCATTGCAAAGAGCAACTTTCTGAAGGTATCTTGACCGTGTATTAGCTTCTAAACTGCAAAAATAGTCAGAGATGGTTTCACTAGCTTTTTACATAACAGTGGCCAAATGGGATTGCCTGACAACCACTTCATTCATCGGAAGTAAACTTGCAAGCAAAAGTCATGTTACTGAATACAACCTATTGCTGCATGCAGTCTATGGCCATACAATAGCACCATCTTTACAGAGGCAGATTTTACACCATTGCAAGTTACAGCTGTTTCTGATCCAGCAGCATCTGCTGCCTCCACAACACCTATTGCTGCCTCCACCAGCTCTATGCTTTCTGTTGCCTCCACAATCCCTGCTGTTGCCTTCACCAACTCTACATCTGCTACTGTCTCCATGATGCCTGCTGCTGTTTATCTGTTGGTGTTGTTATTTTTGTTGATGATGATAACAATGATGATGATGATAATAACATGAGGTGATGGTAATGTTTCAAGAACTACAATTCTAATGTCAGGGTAAAAGGCTCATATACTGGGGCTAGGGCAAAACCCCCACTTATGCAAGAAAAATACCAAATGCATTTTAATCCATTGTTTATGATTATTGTTATTTTAGTTGAGAAAAAAGGTAAGAGATAATAATTCTCTGGAAAATCAAAATCAATTAACTGCACATTGAGCAGTAACTTTTTATGAAATACCTCACATCATAAAACATGGACCTCTTACCACACTCTACCCTATTGTTGTTGTTGTTGTTGTGCAGACATTCACAGATGTCTGTATGAATTTACATGAACAGATTGTCTGGCAGAAAATCTGTATAGCAGCAGTAGTAGTGTTTGCTTAGCATGTGTAAAGTAGCATTGTATTTGCATAATTTTCTGAAGTCAAGTAGATTGTGGTGAATTCTTCAGTTCATTATTAATAGACAACATCTCTACCTTTGTTTTTACTTCTTTAGTTTGTCTTTACCTCCATCACCACAGCACACCACAAAATACAAACTCCTCTCTTAGATCTAAATGTTTGAGTTATTAGGGTAGACCATGAAAGGGAAGAGACAGTGTGTCTGACTGTGTGTTATATAAATGCAAATTATTTTTATTTTTGTTGTTTCATATACTCTTCCACTGCAAAGCACTTTACTTGTGAAACAAAACAAAAAACCCACCCTGACTGAATCTGTTTTGATATTACTGATATCCATCCATTCATTCATTATCTATACTACTTATTGGTCAGAGTCGTGGAGAAGCTGAATCCAATCCCAGCTGTCTTGAGAGGCAGAGTACACCCTGGGCAGGCCGTCAATCTATAGTAAGGCATCATAGGTATGCCATATAATTTTTCTGTTATATGCACTCAAGATGATAGGTGTGTATGATGAGATGCAGTGATGGCCTGTGGATTGGCAACCTGCCCTGGGTGTACCCTGGCTCTCACCCGAAGTCAGCTGGGATTGTCTCCAGCCTCCTCACCACCCTGACGAATAATTGGGCAAAGTTAATGAATATATGAATGGATATACATTGATAAAGAGACCTTTATTTGTTATTTTATAAACATTAGTCTGTGATACTAGTATATGATAATAAATATAGTTTCTGGGTGCAGCACATGCCTTTAAATATGCTTAGGAGTTTTTAAAGAAAGCAGAGCGATAATTTATATAGTATATTTTATAAGTATATTTTATAACACTGCAATTATTAAACTACTCATGGGTATGAGATCATTGAGCAATCCTCTTGATAAACTTACCAGACACAATATCCAATAATACATTGGTTTTGCAGTGTTATGTCCCTTTGGCAAATGTGCAGTATAGCAGATACTGTTATATAAAGGCTGCTATCTTTGACCAGGAGAGACAGGAAGAAGGTGCAAATGATACACAGTGCGTTATTTGAGACAGGATCAAAAGAGTGCCATGCAACTGGAGAGCAGATGTTTACATCTCAGGTTTTGTACATGGAGATTGATGACCAGTTTGGTATGTCTGATCCTGAGGGTATGTCTGGCACTGACAAATTGTTAATATGTTACTTAGACTTTCAGGGGTTTGAACTTAACATACATTTTTGGTACTTATTTTCTGCAAACAAACAAACAAATGCATTTTAAGAATGTATTGAAGTTGAGATATGACAGAGGCAAAAACTCTAGCCTTGAGATCATTACCTCCAGTAAACAGAGGCTGGCCACTTACTTAGTAGTACAGGCTGATGAAGCTTTGCACTTAAAGCTGTGATACATACAACTTGAATATTGAGCTAATATATTGGTTTGTAAATCATCTGACACACTGACAATGGTTATGCAGTGCTACATTTGCTACTGGCCCTTAAAGAATTTATTCTCTGAGCGGTCACAGACATCTTACAGACAGTATTTCAAACAAATTACTGGGGCTGTTAAAGCGGATGAGGAGTTTGGTTTGTTGCAATTGTGTGGTAACTGTTTGTAAATGTTGGTAAAAATATTTACCATGTTCTTACCACTGACAATTTTTTTTATCATGATGGAGCCAAATAAAAACACATTGCACCAGCTGCTGTTGCCACATTTACAGGCCTTTGATGCACAGGCCCAGGATGCATTAAAAGATCACGTCCTTCTGTCTGAGACAAGAACAAAAGACATGATGCAACAGATTGTCCTTAGCCACTCATATGTGCCAGCACATTCGCATAGAGTTTGGTTTCAAAGAGAGAATGTAGCAGGGACCACATTGGTGGCACCACAGCATCACAGAACACAGGCTATTTTGTGTCAAAAAGGGCATGATTGAAAGCATGGTTTACCCTTTTTTTCCAGGGTATTCCGATGTTCCTGAATTAACTTGGCTAATGGGAGATAGTTCATCCATCTGCAATTAGAGATTTGGAGTTTGTTAACAGAAACACTAGTGATTACTGAACACACAGTACATTTAAAGTTCACCATTGGCCACTTCCAAACACAGGGGTTCTTTCCACAGAAGTGCAAGAACCAAGCCAACTTTAATCTATTTTCAAATTCACACGATTTTTGATATGAGAGACTTAAATGTCTTCTTAAATTACTGTTATGTCTGCTACAAAAAACAGATTGATGTGACCGGTGAACAAACATGACAGATTTATAACCATAGCACTGAGAATGCATATTTACACATTCCAACTGCTGTGTAGAATGCGTTGGCACATGATTAGCCAAATTGATGAATTATGCTTTTCCCCTGTCATGTTATGGATGACACTGCAGCACATTCAACAAATTATACAACCAATTTTGCTGATAGCACCATTATGGCCAAACAGACCATGGTTCGGTCTATATTATAATTGACCATGTTTTATGGCAACATTTTAGTTTTAGTGTCACAAACATGAAGATAGAAGTGTATGCAATTTATTTTGAATGCCAACAATCCAAAATGTACACTCAAAATGAATGCCTATATGCATTATACATTTAGCTATGCAGAGATCAAAAGGTATTAAAGCAAAAGCTTTCTGAAAGTCAATGAAGGTGTGAAGGACTTTCTGAAGGTCAATACAGACAGAATGACACACCAACCTTGTGCACCGATCAGTCAGAAACAAAGAACTATATGAAGTACAAGATTAATGTGATATTGTGTTGTCTTTGTTTGAAATAAAACAGTATATGGTCTTTGAAAACTTTATTAGTAACACATGTACATATACTCATTTATGCAATTATCTAATCAGTGAATCATGTGGCAGCACTGTACTGCATAAAATCATGCAGATACAGGCGAACAGCTTTAGGTAATGTTCAAATCTACCATCAGAATGGGGAACAATGTGGTCTCAGTGACTTTGACTGTGGGATGATTGTTGGTACCAGATGGGCTGCTTTGAATATTTCTATAACTGCTGATCCAACAGAAACATGTTGTTGATGAGAAAAATTATCAGAGAATGGCCAGACTTGTTCACATATTTTATCATTTAATAATTTTGAGATCATCCTCTAAAAGCATTCCAAAATGTAATGCATCAAAAAAAGGTCATGCAAAAGAAGTTAAAAGGCAGCATAATAATCTGTAATGTGCTCATTTGACTGAGAATGCCTTTGGTATCCGAACACCATATTATGGTTGTATAAATTGGTTATTTTAATTAATGATGATATGTTTATTTCTTTGGAGTTTATGTTTTACTTAGACAGTTTACTGAGACAGATGTTTTAGTGTGCATTTCACAGCTGGCCCAGATTTAAATGCTTGTTAAAATACAACCATTTCCACATCTTAAGGCATTTCATAAAAGCTTCAGTGTAAAAGGGAGCAATTTAAAGTAAGATTTTATCCAGACTGTAAAGCTGCTTCTGTGGCAATGTCCATTGTTAAAAGTGATAATATATAAATAAAATTTAATTGAACTAAATTGAATTAAACTGGTCTTTAGTAGCCGCAATTGAGTTTGTTACTGAAAATGAATTCTGTTTATTTACTTAGTATTTGAATGAAGTTTTCAATTTAAGTTGGAGGGGGGTAAGATAAATAGGGAACATAGGCAGGACATAGTGAACAAATAGTGAACACAAAACTGGGCTGTAAGTTGCCTGTATAACAAAAGCCATAGTGGTTGCTAATACTGGTTGCATACATACATGGATAATAATTTTCCTGATGTACCAAAGGCTTGTCATTAAAGCGTCTATGGACAAATATTATCTAAAGCTTCAGAAAACAGAAATAAGCTATATCACTACTGTTCCGCATTCAACAATACTTGTTATGAAGCAGCAATCTATAAAACTAATTAGTCATCAAACTGGTCTGAGAGAATGTTTTAAAATATAAGTGGTAGAAAAGTCAAGATCAGCAAGAAACTGGCAAAAACAGAAAATATGGTAGGTGGTGCTGTGATAAATTCTCATCACAAGGTCAGAATGACTTAAAAATGCCTACTTTTTGATTTCTGGTTTAACTAATCATTTACTGCTGAAGCTACCCTAAATAGTTGCATAAACATGTTCAAAAGGATTCTGGTTAAGGATTAAGAGTGTATTTTGTGCACCTTGCAGCACAAGAATATTTTTGGTTAAGAGGAAATATCACACACACAAGCCTATATAAAATATAATGTTGTTTCCAAGCAACCAGTCTGTATTTCCTGACAAATTGTGTATAATGGTTAAATGATCAATAAGCATTACTAATTATGAGCACTGTATCCTGTGAATTTCTCGACCTTAAAATATCACAAACACGAACAAAATTAAACACATCCATTGTACACATTGAAGAAGCAGAATAGTAAATGTGTGTACATGTGCATGTGTGTGTTATACCTACTCCTTTTTAACAGTATGCTTGAAATTGAGACTTGTAGGGGGAATAGATGGTGAGCCATGGAAAAGTTGATATGGTCATGTTCATTCAACAGTTTGAGATGATTTTCTAACTTGAAGCCTGTCTGCCCTCTCAGAGAGTGCAAAAGCTCAAAACCAGTCAGTCAAAGGTTAAATGTCAAGGTGTAGCGAATGTGTTTTTTCAACCCCCTCTCTCCTTCAACTAATTCTGGTTTCTCGGTCTTCCTCTCTCACCGCTTCGATTCTTCTAAGTTCATTTCAAAATATCTATAGTGTGCAGACTAAAAACATGCATTTAAGGTGAAAATGTTCTCTCTGTCTTTGTCTCTCTCTCACTTACTCATTCAGTCTTACACATATCTCTTTACTATGTTATTGATCTAAATGCATTTATCTTCAATTTATCCGATAAACTATCCTTCCCACACTGACTGCACACAAAAAGAACAGTAACTCGCTCTCTCTCTCTCTCTCTCTCTCTCTCTCTCTCATGCATGCTTTTATCTTTTCTTTCTTATGATGAAATGCTTTTACTAACTTATGTGTGTGTTTTTTTTTAATATAATTAAAGTTTTATTTAAAAATCAGTCTCTCTGTCTCTGGTTCTCTCTCTCACACATGCACACCCCCATGCATGCACACAAACACACACACTCAAATAGAATAGCTCTACACAAAGTAACACACACAGTATTACATTAACTAATAACTCATCTATTTAATCAAATAACACTTCTTGTATCTTTGTATTGAATTTCTGGAATCTTGTAATTTTCTGAAAAGCTTTGTATGTTTGATTCTGATTCTATTACAAATTTACATATATACTATCAACGTTGGATAGAAAATAAAAATAAATAAATAAATAAATAACTTTGTGAAAATAGCTTTGAGTCATAGCTAAAGATCTCCTATATAAATAAAATATGCAGTATTCAAAATTGTATACTACAAATAAAGATACACAAAAATTTTTTATGGTTTGCTGCTCACCGAGTTATTTGAACAGGACATTTATGAATTGTTTTTCTGTCCCATTTGAAAGCCTACAAGTGGTTTTGAGCCTTGTTTGATAGACCTATCCTGAAAACCTCCTTTCAGTTAGTCTGGTTGGTAGCAGCCAGGTTGCCATGACACCAGACTGTTTTGCCTGACCTTTGGTCCCTTTAAGGGGTGCTGTGGTCAGTCAGGCATTACCAATGTGGGGCCAATCGAAAAGGGGTAGAAGGGCAGGTGGGGGAAGGGGCTGAATATTTTTCAATAAAGGCTGTTCTGGTAAAAGGCTCCACTACACATCCACCTTGAGAGCTTTTATTTATTTATTTATTTATTTATTTATTTATTATTTATCAAAACCATATATACTGCAACCATGATGCTTAATTGATAAGTGATAATACATATTCTCTAATACATATTGATAAATCCTTGTTTAAAATTGTAATCTATCTAATTATCCTGTTTATGCATAATTTGCTCTTTTTTCCAAATTATTTTGTACTGGTAACAGGATCAGTAGTATGAGCCTAACTTAATTGTGGTTGTATCTTTAGTATCCACATTTAGTATTTACTTCTTGTCTTTGGTAATTGCACAAACACTATAAATGCAGTAGCTATAGACTGGCATGAAAAATGTGGTACTTTCCTTTTAAGGATTAAACCACATCTGACATGCTCTCTTAGTGTGTGTTTATTTTTATCTTATGTCTGTCAGTTAGTTATGTAACAAGATATCAAAGTCTCTCTGAGTCAGGTTACGTTTCACTCAATTAATATGGTTATGCATAATTATTGCTAATGCTTTTAGTACATTACATTATTAGAACCTGTATCTTAACATAGAAGCAATTCTTGGTAGTGGACTCTAACTGCAGAGTATACAACATTTCACCAACTGATCAACTTTACTCTTTGAATGTATGTGCTTTTCATACATTCTAGTTGAAAGGTCTAAATTATGCCAAGCAGCCATAATTATGCAAAACAAAAGAAAGTTAATATACAGGAAGGGTTGATTCCCCCACAGTGAATGCTCAAGCAGCCTTTGAAATAGGTTTTATTTACAGCAAAGAATAGAACTCATCCTCTTGTCCTCTGAGGGATGTGTGTGATATGCAACGAAAGCTCAGATCAAATTAGTGCTAGCTATATTCTCACACAGACTATGAGTGACACAAAACAACAGTTAATTGGAACTTGTGATTCTTTGTGATTGCTTATACTTTTGAATGTTAGCTTTGCCTTAATCAGTTAAGCCTGCAACATTTATTTATTTATTTTTGTTTATCCAAAACTAATTGCTCACTGTACTGAGGTAATATTTGATCTGGGTGTTTTGCTTATGTCTGATTGGTGGTGGCCAACTTCTGAACATTTTCATGTTACTTGGGTGAATTTGTGGCTGTGGTGAAGGATGTATGCCGCAAAAACTACAGAGGCCTGGCAGGTACTGGCATACATTGGTATGTTATATGAATTACCTACTGCTGTTTAGGACCTGTAGTTTGTATATACTTTATATACACTACCAGTCAAAAGTTTGGACACACCTACTCTTTTTCAGAGGTTTTTCTTTATTTTTTTTGCTTTCTACATTGTAAAACATTACTGAATTCATCAAAACTATGAAGCAACACGTATGGCACGTACTGAATTATGTGGTAAAGAAAAAATTATTTAAAAAAATAAAAATAAAAATATGTTTCATATTTTAGATTTTTCAAAGTAGCCAACATTTACCATGATGATACAATCGGCATTATCTTAACCAGTTTCATGAAGCAGTCACCTGGAATGCTTTTCAGTGAACACGTGTGCCTTGTTAATATGGATTACTATAGTTGTTCTATAGGGCTGTTTTATGTATTTTTATCATTTATAATTTACTGTTGGTCTCAAATGCAATAAGAAGGAATGAAATTCCACTAATAACCTTTTATGTCAACAGCCGATCAACTAAGTAAAGAGAAGCAACAGTCCATCATTATCCAGTCTCTTTTAAAGTAATAAAAATAAAGAAAAAATTTGAATTAGAAGGCGTGTCCAAACTTTTGACTGGTAGTATATATAAACCCTTGCACCAATTTAAACACCCTTGTTCCCATTTTTCTTGGACTGGAGCAATATAACTTCTGCATCTTCAGACATTCAGGGATCCCTGGGCTTGGCAATTTTTTATAGGAGGTTTATTCATGGGCTCAGTTCTATTGCCCTATGTATCAACACATGTCTGCATCCAGCTTATAACTTAGGCACATTTCTCCAACCTACCAGTTGCTCAGTGCAAAATATTGATGGAATATCTGAATATGTGATTGAACAGGAGAGCTGCAGTTTCAGAGGTTGTGTGTAGACTTGGTAGGGGGAATCAGGTGGCTTGACATGGGAAATTGATCGACAATGACCATAGTAGCAGTGTTTCCTTGGGAGACTTGGAGGTGGCTCATGTCAATCTAGTGCAAAGGGTGAGAAGGGGTTTTGTGGAATTGGCAATAGTACTTGTTTACCAGCAGGCAGAGTCTGTGGATTCTTGGCTTGGATAGTAGTGGTACAGGTGGAGGTTGTTTTGTGTATGTCAGTTAACATGCTCAGCCAACAGTATTTACTGAGGACCAATTGGTAAGTTATAGGAATGCTTTGGTGAGCTGTGTCTGGGGATGTGTGAGCCCAAGTGACCATTCTTTCCCTTAGACCGGGGGGTACATACAGGTTTTCTGATTGGGGCAGGCCCTGGGGTTTAGAAGCCACATGCAATTTTTTGGTTCCAGGTCCCAAGTGAGAGAACACATGAAACATGACTCTGGGAGGATATTTTCCTCACATTGTTCACTGGAGGAGCAGGGTGCATATGGAAAGAGTTAAGCCACATGGAATTTCTTGAAGCCAGGTCAGAACAAAATGCTAAAATTAAACCTGCTGAAGTAGAGTACCCATCTTGCTTAGCAGGAATTGAGTCTCTGACAGTATTTTGCTACTCAAGATTCTTAGTGAGTGATAATGAGGAATAGATGAAGGACACCTTCCAGCCAGTGTCACAATTCCTCCAGAACTAGTTTTATAGCCAGCAGTTCTCAGTTGCTGATATCATAGTTTTGTTTGGAAGGAATTCATTTTTTTTTTTTTTTGCAGAAGTAGGCCACTGGGTGTAGCTTAGGTTTCTCTCTGAACCTCTGTGACAGGATAGCTCCACAATAAAGGGCTTAGCTGGGTCTAGATGTTTTAGGATGGGTAACATTGTAAATGCCTCTTTGAGGCATTGCAAGGCTTGGTCATCTGTTGAGTCCAATTATACTCTCCATGGAACTTTTTTCAAAAGGGCTGTTAGGGAACTGGTGATGAAGCTAAACCCTCTGATAAACCTTCTATAGAAATTATCAAATCTTTGGAACTCTTTTATAGTAGTGGGAACAGGTTACTCTCTAACAGCAGAAACCTTGTTTTGGTCTATGAAGACCTCCTTGGAACTAAGGATGTAGTCAAGAAATGACATTTTTGAGAAATGGAATTTACACTTTTCACCCTTGATGCGCAGAAGTTTTTTTTTTTTAAAGTTGAGATACTTTTTTTTAGGGTTTACATGGATTTCACAAAATGGTGAGCAAAGATGTGACAAATGTTCCCAGCATTTCTCTGAGCACTGAAAGACAGAGGGTGTGCAAGAGAGCTCATATGGCATTGCACAGGAAGAAGAATTCAGCTGGCCATGGCTTGAGGATTTGAAGAGGTGCTGAGTAGTCAGGTTCTGTAGGCTTTCATCGGGGTGTGTTGAGTGATCAGTTCCCAGGTGACGGTGGAAGTCATGGCCAAAATTAGATGGCAGTCCTCTTCTGTCCCCTCTCCCCATGTTGAGAGTCGAGAGAGCACACTCCAAGGCTGTGACAATTTCCGGTGTTCTGTCTGCTTTCATGCCTACATCCTTTTGCTCTTCTTCAGGGAGGGATTACAGAAATTTATTGATGGTGACATGCTCAACAATCTCTGCTGACAACAGCTGTTCAGACTGGAGCTATCTTTGAGTGATATACAGGAGCGCATTGATCTGGCTCCTTCATTTGCAACCATGTCAGTAGGTCCTCTGATGAAATTCAGCTACTGCTTGGGTAGGGGACAATCCACAGTGGGCACAATCCACAAGATTTCACTCTTTAGGGTGGGGTAATCTTCAGCATCATCATCTGAGTGTATAGTAGGTGAATTGCATCACCCCAGTGAGGAGCAGGGCTAGGGCATTGCACCACTCTCACTGGGGCCAGTCCTTTCTCATGGTGACCTTCTCGATCATCCCCAGGAAAGCTTCTACATCGGAAGGTGTTGCATCTTGGGTGGGGCCAGGGTGGTGACAATGGTGGTCTGCTGAGTGCTAGAAGCTCCTGGGTGGTGGCATAAAGGCCTTGTGTCATCTCCTGGGAGAGCTGGGACTGATGTAAGGTGATATTTAGTAGGTGTTGAATTACAGGGTCAAAGGGGGGATGAAGGGGTGTCAGTCCTATGTCTGCATCCTCTGCCTGCATTCTCCACCAGTGTGGTGCTCTCTAACACCTAGGACTGGACCCAGATTCAGGAAGCTGAGCTTGAGGTTCAAGGAAAGTGCTCTTTTATTTACAAAGTGGAAGTTTGTGGGTGAAGGGAGAGAGAGGGAGTGAAAGGCTTCTGGTGCAGTCTTCGTACTGTCATGCAGGGGTGGAAGCGGGAATTCACAGAGGGCCTGCCGAGGGCAGGAGACACCATGGAGCAGTGGTCCTTCCTGCTGTGAGGAAGAGTGAGTCATTGGAGCTGGAGTCCAATGCTACTCACTTGACTGATGACCAGAGGCTTTTTTATATCCTCTTGGCATTTCCTAGAGGATGAGCAAGAAGGTCAATTAATGAGTTCCAGCTGCATTGAGGTGCTGTGCATTGCCCCTTTATAACTTGGGTGCTGGTGGGGAGAGCTCTTTTCAGCACCATCTCCACGTGGCAGTGGCGTTGCTGTCCTTTCAGCACCACTGAACCAGCATGGCAAAGAACACTTTGTTCGTGTGTGCAAGGGCCATCGGCCTGCAGTCATCACAATATACTACTGTATTTGTTGGCTTTTTGTGACAGAATGAGGGTAGATGTGGTTTTGAGGGAGTCTGGTTTTAGGTATGAGGTCAATGGCATAATCATAGGGACAGTGGGGAGGCAGACCACTAGCTTTGGAGGCTTTACTAAACACCTTAACATATTCTTGATATTCAGGGGGAATTACTACTTTGCAGGAGGTGTCAGGGCACTCGATGGATGTTGAGGCAGTCATAACTGTGTATATGTGCAGACAGATGTCTATGCATTATGGAAACAAGCTGATTATTACTCTCTTGGACCAGGAGATATGGGGATTATATCTCTGCATCCAAAAGAAGCTGAGGACTATGGGATATCTGGATATTTAACTGAGGAGAAGGAGATGATCTTATAATGTAAGGTGCTGACTGAGGAATAGAAGACACTTGAGGAGATAAGTACTTAAATGGACATACTGTAATTTTTTTTTCTTCCTGATTTTGTCCCTAATTTAGTTGTGTCCAATTCTCACCCATCAGATAGGTCCCCCCTGTCAGATGACACCACCAATGAGGGAGTGTGAGGCTATTATCAGCCTTCCTCCGAGGCATGTGAGGCCAGCCAGGTGAACTGGATTTCCGAACTGCTCACATATGTAACACCGGGGCAGTGTAACACAGTCGGTGGAAAGCACCCCTTTCTGTATACATGTGCTCACAGATACCTGTGATTAGCTAGAGTTGCTGTGATTGACTGGGGAGAGTGAGTAAGCCACCCCTCCCTTCCTGAGGGCACAGGCCAATCTTGCTTTCTTGAGCTCTTGACCATAGGTGTCTATGGCATCACAAGGATTTGAACTCACAATTTCCCAATGATAGGGAGAATGCTTTTCTCTTAAGCCCTAGAGTTACTGATTTTAATTCATTGCTGGTGGTTGCCTCTAAACTTACTTGTATTTGAAACTATGTTGTCATGAGCCACTTTTTTAGTACAAGTAGTTTTTGCTAGATTTAAATAAAATCTGTGTACACCAAACAAGTAGTCTTCATTTAGAACTTAGGATAAGCAGCCGACTAGTATACAGCCCATTTGGTCACTTGCATACCAAAGAAAAAGCCTCTTAGGTAGTGACACTGTGAAGCTAAATGAGAAGTTCACAAAGCTTTGTTTAACACTTGGCCATTGCTTAATTCCATATGTTATATTGTAGTTTTAATGTCTTCCATATTATTCTAAAATATTAGAATATATTAAAAAATAATGATTGGTATAACATGTTTGGGAAACAAACGTAGTATGAAAATGAAGATTATTGTTTGAGGGAAGGTAAGTATTTAAAAAAAACATTTAAGTGGAAAATTTTACATAAAGTTTATTAAATATTAAATTAAATATTAAATACAGAGTGATGCTCTCAGTGACTACAAAATTACAGCTATTCCATACACAAATTAATATTGGGAGTGCTGCTACAGTATTGCAATGCATGTAATGTTATTATATTTTGTTACATATTATACAGTAATTGCTTCACTGAAAACCAATATAACCAATATTTTTATTGTAAGAATAATGCACCAGGCCTTTTCTTGATGTTCTTCTAGACATACTTGCAGCATTGGCAAATAAATTTTCTGTTTCTATACTGTTTCTGAAACAGGCCTTTTCATTTCATCTGAATATCCGTCTGTCCTGTCTCCAAGATTCCAGGAGTGCTTTGATTCTGTAGTGGTCAGGTAACCTAGCTTCACTTCTCACTCCCTCTCTAATCTCATCCTAACATACTGTCACCTCAGCCCAAGAATGTTGTTCTCACTGCAAATTACATACTGACATTCATTATGTCAAAGTCAGTTAATAAAAATATAAATTCCCAACTTCCCTATTACACCCATCCAATCTCTGTGCCACCTACATGTTTAGCACCCAAACATGACTGACAGCACTGCCATGGTGACTGCTTGGCATCTTGCCAAACTGCCAGTGGTTACCACGGCACTTGTTTCTATGGCAACCCTTTTTAAACAACTTATTTTCCCCCCACACACACCATCATATATGGATAAGCCTTTTTGAAAAGGAAAAGTCTTTTTCTTACAAAATCCAAAATAATTTCACAAGCAATTCAATGAGCTTGAGTTTTAAATACCATATTTTGCATCATCCCTCATGAATTCTGTTTATCAGCAGGTAAAAAAAAAATCACTACAAGGAAGGAAAAACCTATAAAATGTTATGAAATTATATTTTTCAAACCAAATTATACAGTTCATCATGAATATGAGTTGTTTGCAATTATTTACTGCTGCAATAGTGACAATTATGCAGAAGGCATGAAGAAGCCTAATAACTGATTCATAAAGTGTTATTTTTTAAGAGATACCCTTAACTCTGTTAGGAACATACATGCGTTATCTTATGGTATGTTACTCTCACAATAATATGAAAATATATCACATATAGATTTAGTGTGACTACCCTAACATAGACATTTTTGAAAATATATATTTATATAATATATTATTGAATATATTTAAAAGTAACAATAGGTTAAATTATTAGTTGTATTGACTGATTAATGATAAATAAATTCCTGGGAGGGACCTTGTTACAAAAATCAATTCCTCACCATCATATACATTACAGCTCATTAAAGAAATGTCGTAGACAATCTGATTTAAATTTTCTCTAATTATTTCTATGGCAAAGGATCAACAGTCATTCATACCTGCAGATGAGCAAAATACACATTCAATGAGATCAGTATTACAAACAGCATTCTCACACTCCCAGAATGGATCAGGGGTACCATCAATGAAAAGAATAGGCAGCTCACACATACATATGTGAGATTTAAGACACTTGTCACATCTGTGAGGTGTGGTTGGACGCAAGTGCAGGTGAGGAAACTCATTAGTTTATTTAAACACAGGAGGCAGGCAGAGGTACAAAATCGACAGGCATGAGAGTAATCCAAAAACAGAACAATGGTCGAGCGATCAGAAAACAGTATCCAAGAGTATCCAAAACACAAGGTCAAAACAGGCAGAGTTCAAAACACATGAAAGCAAACACGGGTAAACAAAACAGCTTGGCAATAGTGCGCGAGAGTGAGCTAAAGCTTCGCGAATTCGAAGCGCCACTGAGAGTCCTTTTAAACATGACATGATTAGTTCATAACGAGATGCACCTGTCTCCCCTTGGCAGTCCTCGTGGCTGGGAGCAGGTGCTGATGGGAACTGCCATAATGCGGAAGTGCGTGCACCAGGGACTGGAGCGGGCTCTGAGACTGGAGCTGTGACAGTAACTGGCTCTGTAACAGGAACTGGCTCTGTAACTTGGACTACATTTGTAGCTTGAGCAGCATCTGTGACAGGAACTGGCTTTGTGACTTGTGCTGCATCTATGACAGTAACTGGCTCTATGACAGGAACTGGCTCCGTGACTTGCGCTGCATTTGTAGCTTGATCAGCGTCTGTGACAGGATCGGGCTCTGTGACTTGGGCTGGAGCCGTGACAAGAGCGGGCTCTGTGACTTGGACTGGAACATTGACGGGTGCTGGAACAGGTTCTCTGACTTTCACTCTCGCTTGAACGAGCTCTGGAACTTGCGCATTCACTGGAACAGGTTCTAGGATGTGTACTAGAACGGTGACTTGCACTGGCAAAGGCTTTGCGAGGAGTACTGGAACCATGATGGGTGCTGGAACAGGTTCTCTGACTTTCACTCTCACTTGAACGAGCTCGGTAACGTGAGCATTCACTGGAACATTCATTGGAACAGGTCCGCTGCATGAAAAATAACGGCATGGTGTGCATCCGGTAGTCTCCCTGTTCTCCTGCTGTGTCCCGGTAGCGGCGAAGCTTTCTGTCACGTCTGCGAGGTGTGGTTGGACACAAGTGCAGGTGAGGAGACGGCATAGTGAAACTCATTAGTTTATTTAACACATGAGGCAGGCAGAGGTACAAAATCGACAGGCATGAGAGTAATCCAAAAACAGAACAATGGCCGAGCGATCAGAAAACAGTATATCCAAGAGTATTCAAAACACAAGGTCAAAACAGGCAGAGTCCAAAACACATGAAAGCAAACACGGGTAAACAAAACTTGTGCTAAATGTTTGCTCATAGTAGCCATGGGAATTCCAACTATGCTAGTGCTGCCAATGAATGAGTGCTGTTCAAGAAGGTGGATTTTCCTCAGCTTCAGTCATGATGAATGTGGTATCTTTGAGTGATATCCAAAGAGATTAAAGTGTCAGTAGCATGGCTCAGTGTGAGTTAAGGGTGTTAAAAAATGAACAGAGATGAATGATTCCAGAGGCTTTAGCTTAGCATCCAGGCCTCATCTTTTTCTTGTAAATGTTTTAACCGTTTTTGTGTGAACATTCAAAATTGTTCGATTTAAATACCTAACACTTTAATCTCTTTTGATATCACTCAAGGATACCACATTCATTCTGGCTTTTATAATTCAGCCAAAGGTAGCATTGTTTTTAGCTTTTATTATTATGTGGTATTTATATTTATTGGTATTTAGTTTTAACATGTAACATTTAGATTGACCATATAACATTTATATTTTGATATAACATTTAGATTTAATATTTGACATTTACACAGCAAGAATTAACATGCAGAAGTTTAACACTTTAAATTGTTTTTACAAACAGTAGGACATACACTAGGACCCTCATACACAAAGAGAAAAAATGGCATCAACTTGCAAAACCAGTGCTTGCAAAGTTAATTTTTGAAAGGGCACAAAGAAAGTTGGTGCTATCCAGAATAAGGAGAAAAAGACGTCTACATAGATCAATCACCTGGCATGTGTGTGGGGGTGTTTTGGGACAGGGGAAAAGGAAGACAATTAGGGAAGACAAAGGGGGAAGGAGAGGACCTGGCAGCAGTCAGGGGGCCTCACAAGGGGATTAGCAACTTGAGCTGGATCCAGGAAGGGGGGGGAATATAGAAATCCACCTGGCTGTGCATTAATGGAGACTCTGGCTTCGCTGTGGCAGTGCACCACTGGCCAAAGACTTTGAAGTGCTTATTTGTCTCATTTTTTCGTCCCAATGCTCTCTTCAACAGTAGGCCACTGGGCTTTGTGTTTGGGATGAGGCCTGGACATACTATGTCTGTCTGTAACTCCTGAAGCATGCATACGTACATAGTCAGTTTAAAAAAAAAAAAAAAGGAAAAAAAAAAAAAAAATATATATATATATATGTATATATATTAATAATATATATGTATAATATGTATAATAATACATACATACACTACCAGTCAAAAGTTTGGACACACCTTCTCTTTTGTAGGTCTTTCTTTTTTTTTTGTTTGTTTTCTACATTGTAAAACAATACTGAATACGTCAAACTATGAAGCAACACATATACTGAATTATGTAGTAAACAAAAAAGTGTAAAAAAAATAAACAAAAAAACAAACAAAATATGTTTCATATTTTTGATTCTTCAAAGTAGCCACCATTTAGCTTGATGATATTGTGGGCATTATCTTAACCAGCTTCATGAAAGCGTCACCTGGAATGCTTTTCAGTGAACAGGTGCGCCTCGTTAAACGCTTATTAGTGGAATTTCTTGCCTTCTTAATG
>JAQQZX010000033.1:4550332-4569167 GCA_030068355.1 Notoglanidium maculatum | reverse complement strand
CGTTCTTTGGTCCGTTTAAACGGAATTTTGTTCCAAATAAGCGAATAATATTAGGCTTATGTACATAGGATTTGTTTTGGTTCTTTAAGTTTCAGTCCGAATAAGCGGCTGGTCCGATTACCCGGTGGTCCAATTAACCGGATTCGACTGTAT
Source organism: Notoglanidium maculatum (assembly GCA_030068355.1). NCBI lineage: Eukaryota > Metazoa > Chordata > Actinopteri > Siluriformes > Auchenoglanididae > Notoglanidium > Notoglanidium maculatum. The sequence continues at coordinate 4,569,014 of JAQQZX010000033.1, read as the reverse complement.
ATTCTTAGTATATACTATTGTTATTGACACACAAAATATACATACAGTATATTACTGTATGTATGTTTTGTGTGTCAAGTCAAGTCTTCATCCTTATTTCAGTTCACATCCAAGTAGATCCCAAAAAGAGTCAATTCATTAATCTCAGGCATTGAAAACTAAGAATCAACTGCAAAACTTGTCGTGTGTCTTGTCGTGGAGTCATGTGTTTGGAGTCACTGAAAATCACAGTCACAGACACTGAAAATCATTCATCTCGCTCACACACAGCAAGCAAAATGAACTTAGCATCAGAGAGTTTGTAGTCCGACTTCATAATATTCTCATGCTGTGCCAGATTATCTGATAAATGTCACTAATGTTCCAATTAGTGAACTATTATTTAATTAAGCCTCATTAAGAAAAAAGTTCTATTTTAATGCAGATTAAAATGCTGCAAATAAATATTTGAAATAAATTGCTTTTTTATATAATATATTTTTAAAAATAAAATTAATCAAATAATTAGGAAAATTAAGAAAAATAAACGACAGATTAATCGATTATCAAAATAATCGGAAGTTGCAGCCCGAAAATACATTTTAAAATAATGATATACTACCATGCACATGCAAATTACAATATTTCACGAGTCTCACATCACCATTCTGGTTTCGAGTCAAGACATAGCTAACCCTATAGTCGCCATTTCATTCTCATGGCCTTTGGTTGAGAAAAAAAAAAAAAAACAGAAAAGGGGAGCAACATTAATGTGCAGTGCAAGTTCTGTCTTCCAGCTGTGAAATGCTGTCATCATCCGAATATTTGGTATTGAGGAAATTCAAAAGTAACGGAAAGTAATCAGTTACATTAATTTTGTGGTACTTGGATTAGGTTACTGACTACATTTTTTAACAGGTAGTAGGAACTGTATCGAAATACATTTTTAAATTATCCCTTCCAACTCTGTTCGTTTTATGCCTTAATGCATTATAATGTTTTACCGAGCAGATTGCGTAAGTGTGTTTATGCCTTTTATCATATTGTAATTCATTGATCTACGTAAAGCACTTTGGTCAGAAAGGGATGCTGTTGAAGTGCTGTATAAATAAAGTTGACTTGACTGTACGATTGGTCGGAAAGAGATGAGAGTCGGCATGACGTCACATCGTTTAAAGACAACGAATCAGTGACGTTCAGTTGCAGAGCACTGCAGTCAGAAACTTTGTGAAGGTCGTACCTGCAAGTTCAGACTGCGTCTCAAAATTTTCTTTGAACACTGCGGCGAAAGTGGCCCGTTTCTTTAGTTTGAGGACATCGGTGCGGCGGTTCTGAGGGTTCATTTGGGCGATCTGATACTCTAGGTAAGATTTCTTTGTTTTACTAGTTTCTTCTTTGATTTTACTTCTTCCTATATCTAATTGCTGTCTAGTGTAGCAGTTTGCTGAGGTTTAGAGTTAGATATAAATATCTTTTTATATTTAGTTGTTTGATGATTAATTAAACTTTATACATATGCAAGAGTAGTTGTTATATGCGCTGTGATACAGTACAAGAATATAATTAAGTCAAACGAGTTCAAATTAAAATTAGTTCAAAAGATAAGCTTCAAAAAAGTTACTTTTTTTAGTGAATTTATTTGGTGTTCCAATATAATTGTGTGTGTGCGTATGTGTGTGTGCGTGTATATATAAAATATATATATATGTTATAAGCGCTATGATCTCTATGTCATTAAGAAAATACACTTTACACCCAAAATACACGGTTATAAAGTATTAGGTCAGTTTGAGGCACTACACTGACATCAAGTGGACAAACATAGCATAACACCTTAAAATAGACCCATCTGAAATAATCCCATCTTTTTTTCCTTTGTAAAATGTTTATTCTCAATATTCTTCATTTTCAAAAACTGAATATTATTTTTCTGCCAAACCAGGTTGCTCAGATTTCTTCATCCATTTCCGTGATGTATATGAACGGGACAGAGATGCCTATCATTATCAACTTCTCCATGGGTAACGGGTCAGAAGGAGACTATTATGATGACTATGATGATGAGCATGCAGAACTCAGGCAATCACTCAACATTATGTCACTCATAGTCTACTGTTTAGCCTTTGTGCTTGGAGTGGTTGGGAATGGCATTGTGATCTGGGTATCTGGATTCAAGATGAAGAAGACAGTGAATACAGTTTGGTTTCTCAACTTGGCAGTAGCAGACTTCCTTTTCACTGCCTTTTTGCCTCTCAGTGTGGCTTACACAGCCATGGGCTTTCACTGGCCATTTGGACGCTTTATGTGCAAGCTCAACAGCACACTCAGTTTCCTCAACATGTTTGCTAGTGTGTACATACTGGTCGTGATTAGTGTGGACCGTTGCATATCAGTTGTGCATCCAATATGGGCACAGAACCATCGAAGTGTCAGTTGTGCATCCGGACTGAGCCTTGGTGTATGGGTATTTGCTTTATTATTGAGCTCCCCCTACTTTGTCTTCAGGGACACTGCTCCAGTCTACAATAATCCTAACATTATCAACTGCTTTAACAACTTTGCCTTTTCTGATGATCCTGAGTCTGAAGAGGAGGAAGATCTCCGTGACTTGCGACACCGTGCTATGATCATAACACGTTTTTTCCTGGGGTTTGTAGTGCCTTTTTCAATCATTGTCTCCTGCTATGCAATCATCATCTATCGCCTCAAAAGAAACCGTTCAATGTCTGGTCGCACCGCGCGCCCTTTTAAAATAATTGCTGCTGTGATCACAGCTTTTTTCTTATGCTGGGCTCCATACCACATTCTGGTGCTGATCGAAATGGCTCACCACATGACCCCCATAAATAACCCCACCCTGGAGCACATAACTACTATTGGCATTCCCATAGCGACTAGTTTGGCTTTTCTCAACAGTTGCCTGAATCCATTATTATATGTGTTCATTGGTCAGGATTTCAAAGATAAGGTGCGAAAGTCTATCTTGAAAGTGCTGGAAACAGCATTCACAGAGGAGATATCACGCACCAACACCTGCACAAACTCCATGCTCAACACTCGAATCAAAGACCAAGGAAGTAAGTCCTTTTCTTATGCAGAGATGTAAGAAACAGATGCAAATACCCTTTTTTCATGGAGAGGGCATACTTCATTGCAATTTTGTCAGCTATTAAAAACAACCTAAGAGCTGCAAGCTTCAAACAGTTCAGTCCATGACTAACTAGAGTACAATTTTCTTTAATGGTATTGCAGCTCAAACTTATGTATATATGGGCAGTGTCCCATATACACTGCTTTGATACTACTTCGAAAGATAAGTTCTTGGTCTTGAAGAAGTCAGTAGTTATTCCTTAAACTGAAACAATGTAGCTGCAAAATATTACTGACAACTTAAACATAGAGGAAGTATGAAATGTTAGGACATAAGTAAGGAAGTCCAGAAAGGCCAGGAGACTTGTTTTGGGTTTTTTTTGTTTGTTTGTTTGTTGTTTGTTTTGGACTGTTATCTCAAGATCACAACTTATTTTTCTTGTGATCTCAAAATAACAAAAGTTGTTTTCAAGAGATCACAATTTTTTTCCCATTATGTAAAAATGCATTATTAGGCATATGATGTCCATCAAGTTGAACCACATATGTTTTTACTTTAATCAGAGACACAAGAGAAAATAGCTAGTGCAGTGATAGAGTTTCTGCATTGCAGCTCTGAGCACCTGGGTTTGATCTTTAGCTGTGGTGTGGAGTTGCACTCTACATATATATCCACTTTAATAAATCAGTTAAATTCAATATAATATATCTATCTAGTCTTATGTTTATCAGCACCAGACATTTTCCAAATTAATGTCCATCACTTGAGAAGGTGACTCATAAGCCTGCAATTGTATTGTCATAGACATTATTGGTAACAAAACAATTTTGGTTGTCTTGGGATCACAAGAAAAATCAGAAAGGCACTCAGAGTGCAGATCTCAACCAAGAACTCTTGACTCTTCTATGACATGTAAATCTGCAATCCTTTATATGTTTACATATATTTCCAATATAATTTCCATCATATTTCTACATTGACTATATTTTGACATTAATAAATTTTACTGCCATCTACTGAATTGTGATGGACTTTATGGCAATGTTAATTGCAGACTTCATCCAAGGCCAAATGCAATATCTCACAACATTAATGAAAGTGAAACTAAATTCATGGATCTGCCCTGTGACTTGAATTTGCTCCAAAATTTAATTGGTGCTTCCTTGGCCCATGATACACCATGTCAACCAGCTTCATAGAAGTCAGTAGGTTTTGCACAATTCTGCTTACAGACAAACAGACAATCAAATCACATCGAAAGCGTAACTTTTTGGAGGTAATAGATGGTTATCTTGAGATAATAATACAGAAAAAGATAAATGATCATTGACCTTTCTTAACTTTCATACACAAGACAATGATATAAAAGGCAAAGTTGACTTTGTTTTTTGTTGGATTAGCAGAAAGGCATACTGTTGTTAGTATTCTCATGCTGCTGACAGTTGGTTTACACATAACAGCTCATTTCAGCTTTCTCATCCCAATTCTAGGATCAGAAGATACACCTGAGGTTAGAAATTTCTAACAATATCATGGACATGAATATCATGTCAATATTGAGCTTTCAATGATTTCTTTGAACTGTTTTGTTCTGGAGAAGAATGATTGCACAACATACATCTTTAATAGAAAAACAAGTTTGCTGGACAAATTTTAATTTATTTTGGGTTTTCTGAAATCAACACAGGATCAAAATTATATGTACAGTATCAAAAATAAACATACGCTCATTTAGATTATTAATTCAGTGGTGCTGGAAGTTCCAAAATGTCTTGTAACTTACCAAGGCCAAAGCCTCTTATCTTCTTGTTATTAATCATGATTGACTACTGCTGGTGGCTTCTCTATGTACAGCATAAAAAGGGTTTGTTTGGCAAGTACAATGTGAGGTGTAGCAACTTTGTCAAGGTTTAGAAGAAGAACTAAACTGTCACAACTGTGACAACCCAGGAACCATCAAGGCACAGGCCTGTCATGAACTGGAAGCTGTTGGAACACTGGCCATAGTCAAGCAAGTTTTATATCACGAAGGACTAAGTGGCTGCTGATCAAGAAAGAAACTCCTGCTACAAAACTGATACTTTCAAGCGCAAATAAAGTTTGCAGCTGACCACATGGACAAAGAAAAAATCCTTCTGGAGGAAAGTTTTATGGTCTGGTGGGACAAAGATTCAGTTGTTTGGCCACAATGACCAGAGGTACAGAGAAACACTGTACCAATTGTTAAGCTCATGTTAAGCTCATGCTTTGCTATCAGTGGAACTGGCGCTTTGCACAAAGTGGATGGAATAATGAAGAACCCTGGAATTCTTCAGCATGACCTCAAAATATCAGCTAGATGGTTAAAACATGGACACAATTGAGTGTTCCAACAGGACAATGACCCCAAGATGCATCAAAGCTGGTTGTGAAATGGATAAAGCAGGATAACATTAAGCTTAATACAAGTTCTGACCTCAACCCTGTTAAAAATATGTGGACTGTGCCTAAAAGTCTGGTCTGTGCCAGATTGCCAATTCTGCCAAGAAGAGTGGTCAAAAATCCAACCAGAATTCTGCCAGATGCTTGTTAATGGCCACTTGCTAAGGGATATTTAACCAAATATTAGGTGTGCCATATGTATAATTTTGATCCTGTGTTGATTTCAGAAAACCCAAAATAAATTTAAAATTGTATACCAAATTTATTATTATTATTATTATTATTATTATTATTATTATGTAAGTTGGTGTAAGTTGCAAATTCTTCCCAGAATTATTTTTTTAATTTTTAAAAATTTGAGTGTATCAAAGTGCATATGGTGCTAAAAAGTGTCATAAGAGTTCAAGTAAATTGTTAACAGACATATTATCTGCTCTGTAATGTTAGAAATTATAGGGTAAACTACCATCAAGCATCTTAACTGGAACTGTATTGTTATTTCTGTATCTTTTAATATTTCAGCTGGTATTATAATAAACTGGATACAGAATGTTCTCTGTATCTTCTCTTTCCTCAGTGTAATGAAGACCTTTAAATATAGTACTTGATTAAAGTACCCAATACTGGTTTTTGTGTAGTACAATTTCTTCCAATAATATTATATGTATTGTATCATGCCTTGCTGTTCTTTTATTTTGTTTAGTATATTTAATCAGCAATTGTTCATGAGATCATATAAGAACATATTGTATTATTTTTTTAAATATATTTTTGCTGAATGTGCTTTGTGGTTGTAAAATACTAACAACATTAAATGCATCAAGCAAAACACTTATGCCTGATTTAGTATTAACCTGATTTATCAGTCACTACCATAGAAAGAAACAAAGGGTTGACTGGGTGTGATGTGCTTTTAAATAATGGTTTTAGTTTGACCATCACAGGAATAACCCTCTGACTCTCCTTCCCAGAAAAGAATGCACCCCATCCAGTATAATTAATAATCTAACAATATGCCTGCCACCCTCATTATTCAGCAGCTTAGGAAATAGCACCTGATGTAGCACATTCTTTTTTTCACAAGGATCTTGAAATACAGCAGGGGTGAAAAACACTGCATCTATTTGTGAGAGCAAGTGACTAAACATGAAATTCTCTGACAAATACTTGTGTATACAATTTAATATAGCCACAAAATAGAAAATGATGTCATGATATTGTACTGTGTGCACAGGATGTAATCAATTTTATCAGACCTTTAATTGGTTGAATTAATAAAACAATTCCAAAATTTTTGTTTAATTCAATGATTTTTCCTTTTAAGCAAACTTAAAATCCTCTCAGACATCCCAGTTAGCTTAGTTTATCTGGTTGGCTAGCTTTAACTACAGCTACAGCAAAGGAGGCTTGGCATTAACTGTGTATTAAGCTAACTCTGCACAAACTGAATCGACAAAGGAACTTAAATAGCATGACTGATGATAAATAAACTCAGGTGTAAATACTTAAGGACACATGAGGTGTAGGGGCTGATTGGAAGTGTAGTTTAGGTGATCATGAAAACAAACGAGTCCCAAGAGTGCCCTCCGATGTTAACGTATCAGCCGGCTCTGTCTTTAATAGAAAAATTGAACAAGAATTTGGTGCACAAGTTTTAATTTATTTTGGATTTTCTAAGATCAACAAAGGACCAAAATTATGTATAAAAATGTAATAAATATAACAAGCAAGAGACAATGGTGCAAAATGTAAATAAAGACCAAATGCAATGATTTGCAAATCATGTAAATCCATATTTAATTGAAAATAGAACAAAGACAACATATCAAATGTTGAAATTTAGAAATACTATTGTTTTATGAAAAATGTATGGTCATTTTGAATTTGATACCAGCAACACATTTTTAAAAAAGTTGGGATGATGCAACAAAAGACAAAGTGTAATGCTAAAGAAAAACCTGGTGGAACATCTCACAACTAATTAGGTTAATTGGCAACAGATCAGTAACATGATTAGATATAAAAAGACCACCCCAGTGAGGCAAAGTCTCTCAGCAGTAAAGATGCAAAGGGTTTCACCATCCTGCATGGGCAAATATTACAACAATTAAATGTTCTTCAATGTAAAATTGCAAAGAATTTGGGTATTTAATCATCTATAGTATATAATATTAAAACATTCAGAGAATCCAGAGAAATCTCTGTACACAAGGGACAATGCCAAAAACCAATATTGGATGGCCATGATCGTACGGCCCTCAGATGGTACTGCATTAAAAACAGACACAATTGTGTAGCAGAAATCACTACATAGGCTTAGGAGCACTTCTGAAACCTACTCTCTATGAACACATTTCTGCATCAGAAAAAAGGCAAGTTAAAACTCTACCATAGAAAGAAGAAACCATATATAAACATGAGCCATAAACTCCTCCACCTTATCTGGGCCCAAGCTCATTTCAGATGGAAGAAGGTGAAATGGAAAACTGTCCTGTGGTCTGCCAAATCAAAATTTTTATTTTTTTTTGGCAGTCATGGATGCCACATCCTCTGGGCTAAAGAGGATAGGTAAAATCTGGCTAGTTATCAGCACACAGTTCAAAAACCAGCATCATGATGGTATAGGTGGTGCATTAGTGTACATGGCATATGTAGCTTGCATATCTGGGAAGACACTATTAATGCTGAAAGGCATATACACGTTTTGGAGCAACATATGCTGCCATCCAACATTTTTTTTTAAAGAAGACCTTGCTTACTTCAGCAAGACAATGCCAAACCACATTCTGCACATATTACAACAGTAGAAGAGTCCAGGTTTTAAACTGGCCTGGCTGGAGTCCCAACCTATCACCCATTGAAAATGTTTGGTGCATCATGAAACAAAAAATACAACATTGAAGATCCTGAGCAGCTATAATCCTGTATCAGGCAAGAAGAGGACAACATTTCACTTTTAAAACTCCACCAACTGGTCTCCTCAGTTCCCAAACATTTACAGTGTGCTGTTAAAAGAAGAGGAGATGCAACACAGCGGTAAACATGCCCCTGTCCCGACTTTTTTAAACATGTTGCTGGTATCAAGTTCTAAAGGACTATATATTTTCCTATAATATACTATGACTATTATTACAAATGTTTGCAGATGACTACATGGACAAAGAAAAAAAGCCTTCTGCAGTTACATTTTATGGTCAGATGAGACAAAGATTGAGTTTACATATAGTGCATTTGGCAGACACCCTTATCCAGGGCGACATACATTTATCTCATTTATATAACTGAGCAGTTGAGGGTTAAGGGCCTTGCTCAACAACCTACCAGTGACTGTTTGGCACTCACGACCCTCAGATCAGTAGTCCAACGGCTTATCCACTGAGCTACCACTACCTTTCCTAGAGGAGCATTGTATCAACTGTTAAGCATGACAGTGGTAGCATCATGCTCTAGTGCTGTTTTGCTTCAGTGTAACTGGTGCATTACACAAAGTGAATGGAATAATAAAGCACCTCAGAATTCTTCAATTGGAAACTTGGACACAAATGGGTGTTCCAACAGTACAGTGTGTCCGCCAACACACATCAAAGGAATGGATAAAGCAGGCTAACATTAAGCTTAAAACAAGTCCTGACCTCAAACTTATCGAAAATATGTGGACTGTGGTTAAATGTCAGGTCTGTGCCAGGAAATACAAAAAAAATTAATTGAATCAATTCTGCCAAGAAGAGTGGTCAAATATCCAACGAGAATTCTCCCAGAAGCTCGTTGATGGCTAGTTGCTAAGACACATTTTACCAAAGATTAGGTATGCTGTTTGTATATTGTTGACTCTATATGTATACTTTTGAACCTGTGAACGGAATGGAGTCAGGCTTGCTTCAACTCACATGTGCGTTTATTTACTTTCACTTTTAACTCATGCTTTTCAGCCGCTTCATTGCTTCGCAGTCTTACTCTGAGACACACAAACATACACAGGCACAAACACAAGACTGTGCTAGTTCACAAACTTCAGCTCTTTCTTTGCTCACCGGCCTCCTGCAAGCACACAGGCATATATCAATAGCTGGCCAGTGATTGAAAGCAAGTGAGACTCATTCACGTGTTACCTGCCGGTTCAACCTGCCTCCTCTCCATCCACAGCTGACAACGCCACACAATCCCAACAAAAATACTATGGAAAGGTAACTTTCCTCAGCAACACAGTCACTCCAGCTGAAATTACATCAAAGACAATGCATATTCTTTAACAGATAAATGTTATCTGTTAATAATTTTATATTTTTGCAGGAAATTAAATTTTTGCCTACTATTTCAGTCAAGAAATTGTCCAACAAATATTTGTTTATTTCTGAATCAGTTTTTGAAGAATAATGACTTGTTTTTTTACAGATTATGTTTATTCCTGTATCTATGTGGAAAGAAGTGGAAATTTTATAACTGATTGGGATCTTTTGGCAATTGCAGTTACAAATAATAAAAATGTATTATCTTAGAATCTTAGGAAAAAAATTAATTCAAAATAATATTCCAAAATGATTATTTACAAACTTTTAAGCCAATTTATTTTAAATGTATTACTAAGGCTGTGAAGACATTTTCTTAAATTTAGGCAGAGACTAGTGTCTTTTGAAAAGACATCAATCAGCTCTAGAGTGATGGGACTTTGGGAGGCATTGTTTAAAAAATAAGCATGGTGTCATCAGCCAGCTGGCTATTGATGATGTCTGTCAAAAATTGTTATTCCTTGTTATTTACTGGAAATTCGAAGAGCAAGAAATTGAGAAGCAATCAAAATAAATATGGGGAAATTGGACAGCCTTGACTAATACCATATTTTGCTTTAAATCTTGGGGTAAATGTTAATTCAATAGAACTGCTGTTATTGTTACATAAGGTTTTGATAGTTTTACAGAGCTGTGCTCACATGAATCAAAAGCTTAAAACCTAAAATCATCTGTATTATATATCTGGTATATAATATCATATATTATATCTATATATTATATTAAATCTTATATCTAAAACCATTATATTGTTTTATGATGTTGTTTTTCATAAACCTGATTGAGATTCATTTATAATGGAATTGAAAACATCTTGAATTCTTCTAGCAAAAAACAAGGGCCAATGCTTTATAATCAAGATTGGGCACCAATTCTCCATGAATTCCTTGTCTTTATTGGGTTTTGGTACCAGAATAATGATTCCTTGAGTCATACTTGGAGGAAATTATTCTGTCTCTATGCTTTCAGTAAAGATCCTAACCAAAAAAGGGGACAGCTGTTAGATAGCAAATATTTTACATAATTCACAGGTAAGACCATCACATGTAGGACTCAAAAAGGAGGCACTGACCTTCCCAGTGTTCTTCTGTTTATCATATTATTCATTGGAATGTTAGAATCCCCTCACAGAATTAGAGAGGCATCAGTATATTTAGTAAGTAAATTAACAATTTTCCTATCCAGTGTGTCAAAGAGAATGTTATTTTCTGTTCATTATTACCACCTTGTGACTTCAAAAACTTGCATCATCAGGAGCTGAGTGACTTTCTTAAAAGAGAAAAAAATCTGCTTTTTAACAAATGTTTAATAATGTAATATATCAGACATATACCTTGAAAACTGACAAAACACTAAAAAAAAGATTAACCTCTCTATAAAGTTTCAAAACTATAGTTTGCCTGTCTCAGCAACAGAGCATCAAAACTGTTCAAAAGGCCATCCTCTTTACCCCCTATGCCAATGGTATATCCCATTTCTCATTTGGTATAATCCCTTTCCATACAATGACTCTACCTGTTAAATTTAGATTAGATTAGATTAGATTCCACCTGAGCAGAGTATGTGTCCTGTGCTGTAGCTTGTCCTTATTCTTCTTTGTTGTGCATACAAAAAAGCATACCTATTGACATACTTGAGAAATTTAAGAGAATTGTCTTGAATGCTGTTTTCCAGTAAAGGGATTCAGACTGATGCTGTATACATCAGGAGACCATCTGGATTCTGGATATGGCTCAACCTAACTCGAAAGTTCTCTCACCTTCAAACTGCCCTGGAGAATCTTCTTCCCAGTGATGCATCAAACAGATTTAAATATCAAATCCTCATCGATCAATTAAAATCTGAGGAAGCCCTGCTCATCATGTACTCCAATAGCCACTCCTGGGATCCCATCAGTGGTAATACTGACCACACTCAATCAACAATATTGACAGCCACATCAATTGGCTTTACAGCATATAGCAGAGCTGATGGATGGTCTCAGCATTGCCAGTGGTGATGGAAAAGCCTTCAGAATGTTTGCTCTACGTGTGTTCCCTGATGTGCATGTTGTAACAAATGGAAAGGAAGGGAAAATTCAAACAAGAGTCTGTCTAACACATGTCCAGATTGCTCAGCAAACTAGCTCATGATTTACACTCGAGCTTCTGCAGATTCATACACCCCTACATACATCAAGTCCACTTGATCTGGTGGACTGATTAGAATCCGAGATCCAGGTCCAAGAAAACAACTCTTGGTTTGACAATAGGGCATGGAGAGAGTCTAAAACAAAGGAGCAATGCAAGAGCTTGAAATCCCTACCTAAGACCTCCATGGCCCTGTTAAATACAGAGACCACATCACCCAGTGAAAATTCCTATTCTCCAGGCTCCACACAACCAGTAGAGAAATACTGCCCCTATTGCAAAAATAATAATCATTCACTGAAGAACTGCTCAAACTTCCAACTACCCAGTCCAGCACAGAAACAAGCTTGAATCAAGACTGACAACTGATGCTGGTGTTGTGGGAGGGGGTCACAGAGTGGCTGAATGTAATCTGAAAATGTAGCAGCAGACACCTGCTTGGTCTATGTGACAAAAATGAGAGGACCCAAGGAAAGACAAAGAAGAGAGAAGTGAAAAAATCAACAGCAAGGGCAGAGCAATTAAAGGTCTTCCTACCCAATGCAACAGAGGAAATCTGTTTGATTTGTAATATTGACAGGCCTCTGGAAGGGTGAAAAATGTTGCTAAATGTTTGCAAAGTGATACTCAGAAATGGAGATAGAGTCAAGGAGACATTCGCCATCTTAGATTATGGCTCTTAAAGCACCATCCTCCTCCATCCTGCAACTCAGAAACTGGGACTTCAAGGATAGCTTGAATACCTGCCTATAAGATAATACCTATATATATAATAATAATAATACCTATTATATATATAATAATATATATAATATAATTATATATATTATTATTATATACTATAATAATACCTGTCAGACAAGATCCTCAGGTCCTACATGGGGCTGTGGTCTCTGTCACCATCTCCTTGGTCACTGAATCACAGAGGGTGTTTTATATTAAGAGAGCTTTCACAGCCAAACAGCTGGGCCTATCTGAGCACACCCACCCAGGGCCCAACACATGAACTATGGCAGGACCTCTGTGATCAGTAGTGCTATTTTGCAGCTACTGCGAGTACTCCCCTTTGGTACAACCATCAGCCCCTGTTGTGCTATGTCTGCACTCTAAAAGCACATCATGGACCACAGTCAGCTGGGTGATGCCATCAGGGAGGCAGTGCTAAAGGGATTTTATGTAGACAGCTCTCTACTTAGCTTGAGATCAGAGGAGGATACAAAGGCCCTCGTTGGTCAACTGCAACTGGGCTTCAAACTACGGAAGTAACTGGCCCACAGTCATCTCTCAAGGACCATCAGAGGCTTAGTCAGACAGTGTGGAATTGTGGGTTGCACAGGGCCAGCCCAACACCCAAGAATCTGCCCTTGGATTGCATTGGCATTCATTGCTTGTCAGACATGCTCTCCTATAAGCACCATCCCCTTGATTAGCCAAAGACCACCATGCATAAATACAATATATAGAGTCAATATGACCACCTTGGGTATCTGATGCCCTACACTACCAGAGCCAAGGTTGTGGTGGAATTACTGTGGGATAAAAAAAGATAGAATGTGATAAACCCACCCCTGCCAGAAGGCATGCTCCACTCGTGGCACGAGTGTGAAAATGAGGTCACTGTCCTGAAAGTGGAGAAGTGGAGATTTCATTTCTCACAGCCCACACTCATATAGCCCCAAAGAAACAAAAATCCATTTCTAACCTGGAGCTATGTGCGGTGCTGACAGGGGCACATTTGGCCATAGTGCTGGGAGAGGAATTAACCTTTCCCATACAACATTTCACATTTCACTGGCCAGACACCATCACTGTACTTTATTGGTAAAACGCCTGCAGATTCTACAGAGGAAAACTTTTTGACCTATACACTTTCAAAGCAGGCAGGAGGAATAAGAAGAAATGGGTAGTAATATATAAATGCCTGACAGCAAGAGCTGTGCACCTTGATCTTTTCTCCAGTACTGATGTTGACTCTTTCCTCATGGAACTGTGGAGATTTGTGGCTCATAGGGGCAAGCAATTCAAACTCCAATAAGATCAGGACACTAAATTCCAAGGGAGACAATTACTACTGAAAGAAGCATTTGCCTTCCTGTAGCCAGAGGATCAAACCTAACTCTTTCCCCAGTGAATCCAATTCTCTTTCAACCTGCCAAAATTTTGCCACTTTGATGGCTGTTAGGAGAGAGTTCAGGTCACTCAAACAAGCCCTCTGAATAACACTTGGAGCCCAGGTTGTCACTGAAGAGGTCCTGAGGACTGTACTCACAGAAGTTGAGGAGTTACTCAATTCTAATCCCTTAGGATACATGTCATCTGACATCACAGATTATATAACAGACCTTGCTTATGGGGTGGCCTGATGCATCCCTGCTGCAAGTGGTGTACCCACAGACAGAGCTGCTCAGTAGAAGACGGTGGAGGTACAGTCAGCTGCTTGCAGACCATTTCTGTAAGCATTTCATTAGGTCCTATCTTCCCAGCCAGCCTGCAAGCACAACAGAAGTAGTACACTAACACACCAAACCTTAAGTTGGTACCACAGTGATGGTAGTTGATCACCAACTACAGTACTGTTCAAAAGTCTTGGTCCACCCCTAATTTCTTCATATTTTGCTTCCAAAGAGCCAGACTTTCTTGTATTTTTTTTAATGTAGTCATGAGGAATAGTTCTCCAGGCTTCCTGAATACCTCAATAGAAAAAAATTTATGGAACACTATCAGTCATGGATTGACCTCCAAAAAGCCCAGATCTCAACATTATTGAAGCAGTGTGGGATCATCTTGACAGAGAAAAGGCAGCCAAAGTCCAAAGTAGAGCTTTGGAATGTCCTTCAAGAAGCCTGTCCTTGAAGAAGAGAACTATTCCTGAGGACTACTTAAAGAAATTACTAGAATGCTCATCTAAGAGAGGTTGGTCTGTATTGAAGAATAAGGGAGGTCATACCAAATATTGACTTTAAAGCTTGTTAATTATACAAACTTTCTTTGTGTCATATACTGCATTTACATTTATGTTTACACATGTTGCAATAAATCACTGTACCTATGGTATTTTTTTTCTAGTAAAATATAAAGAAATGAGGGGTGAGAGCTGGGTCAAGAATTTTGCACAGTACTGGACCTCTGGCATGTGGAGAGAGTTACACAGGCTCTTCCAGGAGCTGATGGCAAAGTAAAGACTGTCCAAGTCAAGATGGCACACCGCTCCCACATCCGCCCTGTGGCCCGAATTGTCCATCTACCTGCCAGACTTGACTAAGTCGCACTGGACTCATAACAGGCTATATGACAATGGCCCTTATATTCAGATTTCCTTTAGAAATTGGGGGGATGCTGTTCAAAAGACTACCATCTTTACCCTCTATGCTAATAGTATATTCCATTTCTCATTTGATATAGTCCCTATCCACAACTCGGTTCAGTTGATTCTACCTGTTAAATAGAGCAGAGTATGTGAGTTCACAACTTGTCCTTTGCTGTAGCTTATTCTTTTTCTTCTTCGGTGTGCAAGCATAAAAAACACACCTATAGTCATAACTTAGAAATTCAAGTGTATGGTTTGAGAATTGTCTGATTTGTGGTTTCTCAAATAAAAGGATTCAGACTGCTGCTTAGACTTGTGATTCTAACATATCACCTGTTGAGGGCAAGTTTTCTTGGGCTCGGCACCAAAGTTTTGTTTGGAGTAGCTTGTCAGCCATTCCTTCATTTTAAAAACTGAACATGATTTACTACATATTCTTTACATGTATTCTTCTACTATATGAGTATATTCCTTTATTTTACTCCTACTAGCCAAACTTAATAACTGAATGGGTAAATCTAAAGTCCAAATGTATCATAACAACAAGAAAAAAATAATTAATAGTGGTCTTCAATAATAAAGAGTATTCAAATATTATTATCCCCACATTAAAGTTGAAACCATGGGAAAGTGTACTGACTGCATTTAACATAATTACAAGTCCAAAAACTTCTTAAGCAATGTGCCAGTTCACTGTTCTGTGTGCTAAATGTATAAAAACATGTCAGATTATTTGATTAATACAACCAGAATTCCAGAAAAGTTGGGACGTTCTTTAAAGTTGAATAAAATGAAAACTAAAAGACTTTCAAATTACATGAGCAAATATTTTACTCACAACAGAACATAGATAACATAGCAAATGTTCAAACTGGGAAATTGTACACCTTTATCCACTAAATGATCACATGTCAAATTTGATGCCTGCTACAGGTCTCAAAAAATTTGGCACAGGGGAAACAAATGGCTGAAAAGGCAAGAAAGTTTAAAAAGATTTAGCTGGGAGAACATCTAGCAACTAATTAAGTTAATTGATATCAGGTCTGTAGTGTGATTAGCTATAAAAGGGATATCTTAGAGAATCAGAGTGTCTCAGAAGTAAAGATGGGCAGAGGCTCTCCTATCTGTGAAAGAGTGCGTAAAAAGATTGTGGAATACTTTCAAAACAATGTTCCTAAATGTCAAATTGCAAAGGCTTTGCAAATCTCATTATCTACAGTGCATAACTTCATCAAAAGATTGAGAGAAACTGGAGATATCTCTGTGCGTAAGGGACAAGGCCGAAGACTTTTATTGGATGCCCGTGGTCTTCGGGCCCTCAGACGACACTTCATCACTCATTGGCATGATTGTGTCACTGACATTACTAAATGAGCCAGGAATACTTCCAGAAACTGTCGGTAAACACAACACAAAAACACCATGCCATCTGCAGATGCCAACTAAAACTCTATCATTCCAAAAGGAAGCCATATTTGAACATGGTCCAGAAGCGCCGGCGTGTCCTGCAGGCCAAGATTCATTTGAAATGGACTGTTTCAAAGTGGGAAAGTGTTCTATGGTCAGATGAATCCAAATTTGACATTCTTGTTGGTAATCATGGACGCCGTGTCCTCTGGGCTAAAGAGGAGGGAGACCTTCTAAAGTGTTATGAGCGTTCAATTCAGAAGCCAGCATCTCTGATGGTATGGGGGCGCATAAGTGCATACAGTATGGGCAGCTTGCATGTTTTGGAAGGAACTCTCTCGATCAATGGTCATAATTTGTTCTGAGCATTCTTTGCGCTCTTGATCAAATCTTCAAGAATCTTAATATTTCTGATGTTGAGTAAGACAGATGTTCACCCAGCCTGTGAAAAATGTCCACAGAGTAAGGTAGCTTATCAGCTATGTCAGAATAATTTGACTGATCAGGCCAACAAGAGTTGTCCTGACTTTCTCCCCATGTTGTTCCTGAATCCCTTCAACATGTAGGTTCCACCTCTTGTTCTATGCATCCAGATCATCAGATATAACACTTTTTCTCTTTTTTGTTTTTTCTCTTAGTTATTTCTGTAGTCAAATTTCAAATTCAAATTTTATTTGTCACATACACAATCAGTGAAATGTTTCCTCTGCATTTAACCCATTCAAGCAGTGAACACATACCCGGAGCAGTGGACAGCTAGTCAAGGATGCCTCCACTGGTTCTGGATCCTTCCACAGCAACTAAGGGCTTTCTGGCATTAGAGTGCATTGCCTCTCAAATGTTGTCCTCCAGCACTCTTTACCATCAAAAAATGTGATACAAAATTTAAAGCCTGTTTCAATAGGCACTGTGTTTACTGTGATGAGAAAATTACTGCTGTATTATTCTTTTATTTGATTGATGATTTACAGTTCATACACATTACATGTAGTCAGTATATTTTTCTGTCCACATGATTATGGTCCTAACCGAACAATGCTTTTTGTGTTTCCTTATTATAAAAGAATTTTAGTCAACATCCTATACATTATATTCTTGGTTTGACATTTTTTTTTATAATAGAAGAGAAACAGTTGGCTTTCTTCTCTTAGTTTTGCTTCTTCCTTCCTCTGTATTAGCAAACCCCTTTAAAGTCAAAGTCAACTTTATTGTCAATTTTGACATATGTACAGGACACACAAAGAATTGAAATTACATTTCTCTCAGAACCATGGTGAATGAATAACAACTACAATGACAACAGCAAGAAAAACACAAGTAAAGTTAAAGTGATCACAGTCCAGACTTTTTTGGGGCAGAGATGAGAAGGGGGAGAGAGGGGAAAGTGTTCAGAATCCTGACAGCCTGGTAAATGAAACTCTCCCTCAGTCTGGTGGAGCAAGCACAGTACCTTCTCCCAGATGGCAGGAGACTGAAAAGGCTGTGCAAGGGGTGGGTGGAGTGTTTCAAAATGCTGACTGCTTTGCAGGCTAGGCCGGTGTTTTATATGTCCGGTATGGAGGGGAGTGAGGGACCAATGATCTTTCCTTCTGCATTGACTGTGTGTTGCAGAGTTTTTTTTAATGTTGGTGATGCAGCTTCCAAACCACAAAGTGATGCAGTTAGTCAAGATATCTCCAAGTGAGAGGTGTACAGAAGACCTGGTTTCTGTAACCGGCCTGTAGCCAGTGTTCAAAAGGTCCGGTTTCTGTAACCGGCCCATAGGATGTGACAGTCTCTGTATATTCCTGGTTATTGGTCTGTTGATTGTAGGTGGCTGCCTGCTTGAACTTGTCCCAGTCAGTAGTGTCAAAGCAGTCCTGAAGTGCTGAGGTGGTGCCTTCTAGCCACAGCCGTACTTGCTTCAGGACTGTTTGATCATTTTCACCCTTGGTCTGTATTCAATTCAATTTTATTTGTATAGCGCTTTTAACAACAGACATTGCCTCAAAGCAGCTTCACAAAAGTATATAAATTCTGAATATAAACTTATACATTTATCTATATATATCCCTAATGAGCA